>CANXYI010871557.1:0-12572 GCA_948208565.1 Hura crepitans
GTGTGTGTGTGTGTGTGTGTGTGTGTGTATGTATGTATGTATGTATGTATGTATGTATATTCCTTCAACTTTTATCCCATTCGGCCAAATCACCATATTAGTGTTTAAGCATATTTACCAATTCCTTGTATCATGATACACTCCTATGTCATTATTCAACCCATATACATATCATACATACCTTAGATCTCTATATTAGACTAACATACATAAGTCTACCCACCTTTATCATTTTTGGCCATATAAGGAAATTCATTCCATCATTTATCATTCCACTCAATTACCATTCAATTCATTAATTAACCATTTAGTCATCTTATTTACATCATCACCTTCTATCATCTAACCCCTATACCTTTATTTCCTATGAATTAACCATTCGGCTAGAGATTCATTTCCCACACCATGTACCATTTTATTATGTCATGTTAGCAATCGAGTAACACTTATATCATGTATTCATTAAATGCACATATATAAAACACAAGCATGCACACAATCACAACTTTTGGCTATAATGGTAATACCACCCTAGCATCTATTTCTAAGCTTAATTTGCATATAAATCATACATTACTCATTCACTCAATACTAGTATGCCATCAATTTCAACTCATACATATATGTTCACATTAAACATGCAATTTAAGAACACAAACATACACTTTAACTATTGAATTATACATACACCAAAGGCAATTCTTTGGTTTCACTCATACTCTCTACATCTTCTTTTTCCTTTTGGCTTAGCTACTATCTCCTTTCTCTATAAACATACAAGTTTGACATCTAGAAAAATTCCACTAAAAATTTATATTATTCTAAACTTGAATTTAACATTTGAATTATTTAATTTGGCATTAAAAGGCACCTAAGAAAAATATGAAACCTTGAAATTGAATACTTACACCATTTGAGGTTATTATTCACCTCAACTTACCTCTCTTAAATTCTCTCAAGTTAAGCTCTTTCTTAAGTTTCTCTCTCCTACTTTTTATTCTAGAGGTCCTAAAGGACTGATTTGAGGTGGAATTATAGTGTGGTTTGTATATGTGAGTGGGTTGAAGAAGAAAAATAAAGGGGTAAAAGTTTCTTGAATGGCTTTGGGTTCTTTAAAGAAGGAAGATGACCAACTTCTTTCCTTTGACAAATTACACCAATCTTGACCTTTATATAATTAGGTTTTCAAGGCTAAGATTTGGCCACTTGTTAAATCTAAGGGCTAAGAAATTATTCATCATTTTATGCTTCTTTTAATTTATTTTAAGCACTTTAAAGCTCCATTTAAATCCTTTTAATGTCCCATTAATTCCTTTAATACAAGACCTATAAATCTTAAGAAAATTAAGTTAAAAAATTAAGATGAACTAAATTAATTTAATATACTATTTCATAATCAATTTTTATAAATTGCTTATTGGCTTTCAAAAATTCCAATTCCATTACCAGTAGACTATTTAGAATTTTTGAGTATCAATTCGTGCTACTCTCAGATTATTTTAAGCAAAAATAAAATATTTTATAGTTCAGATTAAACTAAGTTACTATTCATAATACATTGTTGTAAAAATTTTACTTGCATTTTTTACCACCTTAATGACTTCATTTTCTTTTCAAACTTTACCTAAAATTGTTTTATAATATTTACTTTCATTATGTTCAGTTAGTGTAACTCGGGTCTCAAGAATACTATTCACCCTTCAGGAAGGAACTATTTATTATATTGTTTCTTATCATTTATTAACAATCCAAATGACTTTATTTCCAAACCAAATTGGGAACCTAACTCGTACATAACATATATTTTCATTCTATAAGAAAACCCTAGTAATGTCTTAGATTTCACTGTTCACGATCTCAAGATCTACTATGCATGACCCAGGATTTTTGGATGTTAAATTTACTCCTATAATTAACATGGGGATTATATAGATCCATCTTACTTAGATAATTAGTCATTGAAGATCAATAGCAATAAAAGAAAATAACAAAATACATGATGAAAGTAAAGGCCTTAGATCTTACTTATTGATTAGACTCTTAGCAATAAGATAAAGGTTGTGTTTTGAAGAAAATAATGGATTTAATGAAGGTTTTGAGTTGTAAAATAGTTCTCATGATGGAAATTCTTAGGGTTCTTAATGATTTGTCATATGAAATAAGTTAATACGAGGGGTATTTATAGGAACCTGGTGAAGCATTATCATTTAGCTGAATAGGAGGTCTTATCAGATTAAGAATTTAAATCTTGATAGGAAAGCTGACTTCTAGAAGCTTAATGGAATAAGTTCATGCAAAACATAGGGTTGATGAAAGAGGTCCTTATAGACCTTAGGTTATAGGCTCTATTCCTCTAGGTTGGCTATATGTCAGATTATATGGACTCTAGGTTTGGTAGGTCTATGTAAACTTGGGTTTTAAGTTACTTTATCTTGTTGCTTAAGCTTTTTTTTTTCGGCTATCATTATGGGCTTAAAACTAGGATGCTTATAGTTGCCCCCACTTTAGTATGTACTGTGAAATGCAAATGTAATAGTACACATTAAAGTAACTCAAAAGAGATACTTACCTGACTTTAACCAATGGCTTATAGGCTTATAAGGCTGAATCTCCACTCGACTTATGATTTCAAATTCTAATATGAGTATTTGCAATTCAAAAGATGTAATATCTCAAATCTCAATATGAGAATCTAAAATTTGAGGGAAGAAATAATTCAAATTTCAATATGAGGATCTAAAACTTGAAAAGGTATATGGATATAAAGGTTCTAATTTAAGATTAATAGTTGGTTGAATCATATGCACATCACAATTAGCTATTGCAATTGAATTGTGATAAGGTTTGGTGTTTCCCATACCCCTTTGAGATTTTTTTATTTAGGATTCTCTTCTAGCATAAGACATTAAAATTAACCATGGTGTTTGATACACTTAACATCCTTTGTTCTTCTAAGATTAGTGTATGGATTTGATAAGAGTGAATTAAGTTGGGTTATATGCTAAACACTTTTGTCAAATATGATAACATTAAAAGTAAAATGAATTTTAATGGTGAATTGAAACAATCACTTCATGTTGTGAAGAGTTTTATAAGAAGAAAACTATCAAATTAACTTTTAAAAAGCTGAATTTGTAGTTTAATCAAAATAATTCTAGAACAAATGTCAAAAACATGGAATCTTAATTGAATTAAAATGTGGAAATGATTATTCAAGTGCAAGAGGCTGAATCACGTGATGATTGACCGAAAATAATAAGAGAATTGATTTTTATATTAGTTAAAAACTCAATAATAAAAACCAATTGAACAAATGTGACAAAAAAAATAAACATAAAAAATTTTAAATAATTATTTATGACTTTATTTGTTACTTTGTTGATAATGATAAATTATCATTATGATAAAAGAGACAGTTATGTGTGAAATGAATGAAAATAATGACTAAATAGATTTTTTATTTGATAAAAGCTTAATAAAATCCAATTAACCAAATTTGACCAAAATAAAACATTTATTTGGCAATATGTTTTACAAAAATTAAAAGTGAAAAATGTGAGTGAAACTAATTTTAATAATGAAAAAGATTGAGTCAAGTGTTGGTTGGCCTAAATGAAAACTGAATTGATTTTTATTGGTTTAAAATTGAATAAAAATCAATTGGATGAAATATTTTTCAAAAATTTTCTCATGTTTTATCCCTTTTTAGGTTTATCCAATAGTTATACAAATGTGATTCCCGTTCATCATAATTTCTTCAGTGACTTATGATTGTGCAATAAAATATATGAGCTTGAAAATGAAATGCAAAGATTTTCTTGCGAAGCTACATGTATAGTAAGAATATTATAGAAGCTAAAGATAGTAAGGCTAAAGAAGAGGTAGCATTGGTGTCAAAAAGTGGTGTTATAGGTGATGTTTTACATCAGTTTGTAGTGATGTTTGTGCCTTTGAAGTTTAAAGGAAAAAAAGGGAAATAAACTTGAAGATGACTTACGTTTTTTATTCTTTTTTCCTTCTTAATGTTGTTGTTGTTTTCATTATTATTATTATTATTATTATTATTATTATTATTATTATTATTATTATTATTATTATTATTATTATTATTATTATTATTCTTATTGTTGTTGTTGTTGTTGTTGTTGTTGTTGTTGTTATTGTTATTGTTATTGTTATTGTCATTGTTATTGTTATTGTTATTGTTATTGTTATTATTATTATTATTATTATTATTATTATTATTATTATTATTATTATTATTATTATTTATTTTTTTTCTCCTTTTCAACCTAAAGATTTTTCTTTTACATTTTTTAAGTGGAGAATAATGCCTAATGCTTTATTGAAACTTTCAAAAAATTTCTACTTGTTAATATATGACCTTAGGTGGGATTAGTCCATACAGATTAAAGATTGATTTCTTGCCTTTGTAGGTCCGTGAAGACTAAAGAAAGGAGGATATGACTAAATCAAGTACTTATTGATACAGTAAAGAGAATGTGCTTGAAGTTAGTCTATTTGGACTCTGGGGAAGGAAACATGTCTTGGAATACATCCATGCAGGCTCGTCAAAAACATGTGGTCAATTGTGGTCCATGCAGGCCTGTCATTATTTCTAAAAACTAAGGATTTTCCATCTTCTTTCTTTTTTCTTCTTTCTTTTTGGTTTTTGTTATCTTTGATTCTCTTTACTCTCTAATTATTTTTGCTTCTTTTTTTTTTATGAGACATGTCTTCTGAGGTTCGTTCCAGTTTAATGTTGCCTACCCTTTGTCAAACTCTAGCAATTTTATCACCTGTAAAAGCTTTTTTGCTTCTCAAACCACCCCTATTGGCCCAAACCACGACTCCAACAACTCTAATAGCTCTAATGAGTAAAGAGATGTTAATCCTAGAGGGTTTCATTAATTTAGTGAAAATCAACTACCCTATGTCAATTTCATTGATCAATGGTGTATATTTCGATGACTAGACTTCGATTCTCACCAAATTAGAGAAACACGCATGTGCGAAGGCTTACCCATAGGTGACTATTAGCCCTTATTCCATTTTTTGTGTTGTTGGCTATGAATTAATAGTTGAAATTTGATTTATTTTTGCTTTTCCTTCCTTTTACTATTTCTATTGTGATAACTCCATACAGACTTAATCAGGTAGGAGTCAAAAGTTTTTGCAAAATTTAGGGTTTAGGTAGATTAGGTCCATGTGGATTACAAGAAAAAACTATCCCAAAAAATTAAACATGAATGTATGAGTCTTTTGAACTTGCTATGTAAGTACAGTCTGTGTAGACCTTTATGAGTGCTTAGATAGTTCATGCAAACTTGAACTATGTACTTAAGAGGTCTGTACAAACTACACAAAGAGTCAGAACCTTAAATGTTAAATTCTTGACTTGTGTGTGAAATACTAAGATTCTCGTAACATATGTGTGGAATAAATGTGTTGCCTTGACTATTGATTAATGAAGTCCATACGGATATGTTGTGTTTCTTATGTGACATCCATATAGACATCTCTATCTATATTACATGTATTCTTCTTCTTTCTTCTGATTCTATTTTTTTCTTGGCTGATCAATTTATGTGGTTTGCTCAAACTTGGATGGGGTATGTGTGTGTCTATGTAGACTCTATTTGATCTTCTTCTATTGCTAGGTCCGTGCGGACCCCATATTATCCTAAAAAGACAAAAGCAAACCATATGTTAGTTTTATGTTAGTTTATACATAGTATTAACACTTACTTTTGTTTGTTTTAGGCAAACACGGTTGATATATGGGGGCACTCTATCAAGTTTTTAACAGTGATGTATCATAATCCTAGCCTAGGTGATGGATGATCAACCATTTGGTTAGTGGTAATTTTAAGAGGGACTTAGTAGCTTTTAGGGCTTTGTTGGACTACTAGATGGACATAAATCATACTTTCAATCTTCCATTCAGCAAGCTGACAATCACCCATTTAATTGGGCTTTCATCATGGGTATGCCCTACTCTGATCGGGCGATTGCTTTTATTGCTTGTTATCATTATCTGACTCTATTATCCTAGAAAATTCCAAGCATGCTTAGCTTTATTTTGTAGGGTCATGCAGGGAGTATCAAATGTATAGACATCTATGAATGTTAGATTAAGGCAACCGCTACAGCTCAATTTGAGATTGATTAGTACGCTTGGGCTTTCATTCTCTATCTCTTAGGAAATACTCTCTTTGGCAATGTCAATCAGAGCCGCCTCTCATGTTTAGGGTAGATTAAGGTAATAAAGGACTAGAATTGGTGTTGCTCATCCTTTGAATAGATGTATAGGAGCCTTAACATAGCTATAAGGACCAAAAAGAGCCATAGATTCTTACAGGACTTTGTTTCTAAAGTGCTGGTATATATCTTAACACTTTTTGCTTCTTATTTTCATGTAATTATTTTGACATCTCCCATATTTGTAGGTTTAGACATACGGGTTGCATTTGTTAGCTCACCCTTATGAGCTAGATATCTTTCAATGTTACCTAATAATGGATAGATGGTTACGTCCAGTGGCTAGTCCTAAGAATGTAGCCACTTTGATGCAACATAGGTAATACTTGAGCTTTCATGCTTGCATAGATGTAAGTAATCCTAAGAAAATAACACTTGCATAATTAGTTAATCTTTAATTAGATGGATACTTACCTGATTTTCTTAGTGTAGATTGATGTTGCTTGGTTAGGATTCCCATAAAAGGAGCTTTCTTTAAAGTTAATTTAGATTCGAGAATTCTTTTCATAGTGGGTTCTTATAACCATACCCAAGGTGTACTTATGGCTCCTTAGGGAGAGAGTGCTAGATTGCTATTTGGGCCCTCCTGCTAGACATATGCGACAGAGTCCTTTTAACTCTATATTGTTTGAAAGGTAAACTAGTGATTTGAATCTTGTTTGAAGCATGTTAGTTGGCTAGCCTAGTACAAAGCTCATCAATGTTGATAGAGATGGTTATATGGCTTGGGTCTCTGCTCATATATTACCTCGAGTACTATATAATTGTGTGCCTTTTACATAGGTGATTAGTTAGTTAGAAACTCAAAAAAAAAAACTTTTTCCATTCTTTTGACCTTCTCATTTTTTATTACATAGGCCTCTACTCATATTCTTAAGGCTGGACCCTCCTCACCATCAAGGAAAAAAAGAGAGAGTTAGTAAGTCCTTCAGGTGCAAGTTTCATGGATACTCCTAGTTTGCATGTTTCTTCACTAGCTGGTAGAGGCCATGGGCGAGGATTTTCAGTCATAACTAATCTTATGCCTAATAGGTGGTAGGCACCTTGACAGATGTGCCTAAGTTGAGATATATGAGTTATAAAGAGTTTGTGATATTAAGTCTATCCATCTAAATATTGAAGACAACTTGCCTGCTCCTTTTGAGCCTATTAAAATAAACCTAGTTAATTTTTCATTCTCACTTTTTTAAATTATTTCATAGTTTAGCTAAGTTCTTTGATGGTACTATTATACAGGTGAGAAGGGGCTAGTTGATAGGATGTCTTGAGTAGTTAAAGTGCTCTATCAGGCTGTGATTAATGAAACTTAGACTCTTCAATAAGTTATCTATGACATTTATACAAGTAGCATATGCAAATGTGTATGCATACATGAAATGCGAAATGTGAATTAATCAATTGACCCCTTTTTCTTCAATGTAGAACAAGTTGACTAGGCAGATGTCATAATTATAGGCTTTGAGGAAAAAAAGTGAAAGAGCTAAAAGGGTGAACCATGCAGAGGTAAACACTTTGATAAAAACACTACAAGTGAAGAAAAATGAAGTTAGCCCACACAAACACTAGTCCCTTTCATATAACTTTTTTGAACAGCTTGAGCACTTTTTTCTTTTTCGGATTTAATAAACTTGTGCATATGCTTTCAATTTTTTTTATTACAATTATCAATAATATGGATCAATTTTGACACCTTATAGGCAAATAAGTAGGTTTTAGCAAAAAAAAAAAAAAGCATTTTCCCAAAATTCTTTATATTAGCAGTCTGCCTAATTATGTTGTTCAAGAAAGGCTTGACAGTTTTCCCGATCAAGTTATTCAAGAAAGGCTTGATGGTTTAGAGCTATCCTTGTGAAATTCTCACTTTGGGATTGGCCTGTGCTATTTGTATTGTATAGATATATGTATCTGCATAAGGAAGGTCCATGTGGATGTTAGCATCGATGTGCTTGATATAGGTTTGTGCGAACTTTATAGCCTATTTTAAATCTCTTAATCTTTGTAGGAATATGATTGGTTTGTTTGAGCATATAAATAGCCCCTCGCTTGGCTTATTTTTTCATAATCTAACATGAGTTCTTTCTTTGCTTCTTTATTGTCTAAAATTCTTAATTCTAAGGCTACTTGGGCTTCTACCATTTTAGCTCCTTTTTTTGCCATCAGATTCTTGAGAATAGTAAAGATAGATTATAATTTCATAACAGGCGTTATATGTTACTAGGATCCCATTTTTCATGTTTTCAACTTTAATCATTAGAAAATTTCCCATATGTCGGAGGAATTAGCTGATATCATGAATTTTGATATTTTTCGGATGCTTTTTTTGTCATTCCTTCTTTTAAAGATTATTACCCCTTAGATGCAACATGTGTTATAGGATTGTCTCTTTTTGTAGGTTAAAAGCTTATTATGGGCATAAGACCTATTTTTTTTAAAATATGTTATGGAATTTACTATTCATTTACCATTATTATTATCTGAGTGGGGTAGATGTATAACCCTTATATATCTTAGGCAGCTATCTAGTAGTAACTTATAAAAGTGCCTTATGGGATTATAAATTGCTTCAAATATAAGATAGAATCTGGATCAAATGAAACCCATTTTATTTGATTTTTGCTTAGAAAATATGGGGTGCTTTAAAGGTTTAAGATTTTGGGTTTGCATAAGGATTCCCTCTCCTTTTACATGTATTTCTTATGTCCTAATTTTTGCCTAGGGAGCTTTCTAAGGTTTTTCTCCTAGTGAATAATTTTGCCCTATCTTTTGCGTAGTATGCTTGTAAAGGTTTTCACAGTAGTAGGCTTTTTTTATTTTTGCCCAGCCTTTTTTCTAGTGTGCTTGTGAAAGTTTTAGCACTAGTGGGCTTGCCTAACCTTTTCTTAGGTTGTCTATGAATGGATTTTCCAACCTAGCAGCATTTTTTTATAGTTGCAAGAAAAGCTCAAGCTTCGTTTAAAGCCTACAGAAAAGCTTTGGATATTTTACTTGCCTAATTATAATTATTCTAGGTGGGTTAAGAGGAAATTTGAGGCTAAAGAGGATTAGGTTTTATGGCTTAGTAACACCAGTACTCATGAAATTAGATAGTTTAGTCAATGGTGGAAAATTTCTCATTTTACTTTGTCATGTCATGTTAGATGTGTTCCCCTAATTAGACTAAGACATGCTACTTTCTATATCCGTTTCTTGCATCTAGTAACACTTTAGTTTAAAATAGAGAGTTCCATTTGAACAATTAAGCTTTCAAGGTAAGGCTTTCACTCACCATTTCTTGCATTCTTTTTCTTGACTTGTGGAAGCATTATTCTATATTGAAAAATGGGCCTAATTTTATGACTAATAATACAAGTACAAATGATAACTATAATAATTAGATTATGAGCTTTATGAGAGATAATAGGATATTGTCATTAAAAAGAAAATGCGAAGCTATATCCTTTGTATTTGAAAAGAGAGCTTGTACATGACTTAGAATTTATTTACTTATATGATGTTTCTCTCTAGAAGGTAATTTGCAAATGATGATTATTACGAAACATTTTCAGCATCATAACTTAACTCATTTAATCTTGGAAAATATATTAATTATCTTTAATAATATTGTCATTATCAATCAGCCTTTGCAAGTTTTCTTGGTTAAATATTTTCTCTCAATTTCTCTTAATTTTTGCATGAAGTGCCTGTTTCTAATTTTTCACCTTATCGGGGTGTCATAATTTTTGCCTAAGCCACCTTTTTTAGGTTTTTGACTTAGCGGACTACTTTTTTTTAACAAAAGCACTCTTGAGCCTATCTAAGTTTATGGGTTCAGAGAACTTATTGTCTTCCAAATTAGACACCTTAACACCCCTTATGTTTTAACAGCTTTTTTACCAAGTATGACCCTTTTCCAATTAGGTTTAAACTTGCCTCTAAGATCATTTAGTAATGGTTTAACATGTTTTAGAACTAAATCAACTTTCCTTATTGTACTTGGTTTAACCTTCTTATTCTACTACCTAACCATTCTTTTCTAATAAAGCAGCATATGATACAAGGCTTTCATACATTTCTTATCGATTCGTAAAAGCTATTCATATCTCTTTCAAACCTATTTAGTTTTTAGAATTTTTGCTTAAAGTACCACCATCAAAGATAGAACTTCTATTTCTATTGGCAATACTAATTCTATCCTATAAACTAACGAATAAGGCATTACTTTTATCAAAATTCTAGCTTTTACTCTACACCCTAAAGTGCAAAAGGTAGCATTTCTACTCATTCCTTATAGTGATTGTCCTTTTTTATAGTATCTTCTTTACATTCTTATTAACTAATTCTATTGCCTCATTTGCTTATAGTTTGTAAGGAGATGACATGTGATGCTCTATCCCATACTTCATTAACATTTACTTACTATTCCTTAGAATTGTACTGTATTATCTAAAAATATGTTAATGTGGCAACCAATATCTATAGATTAGGTTTCTTTCAATAAATTTACTCATATGCGTAGCCCTTAATTTATTGAAAGATTCTACTTTGACCTATTTAGAAAAGTAATTGATTACAACTCCGATGTATTTATGCCTCTGACTATAAATAGCCTTATTTCTCATATGATGTCAATGCCTCAAGCTAAAAATGGCAATGGTAAGGATAAACTTACAAGTTCCAATAATGGCAAGTGGCTTAAATTGGCATATATTTGGCACTTATGGCATTTTGTCACAAAGTTGTTGCAATCTGTATCCATTATTAGCCAATAATAACCTAGCCTCATGATTTTTCTAACTAAAATGTGCAGTCCACATATTCCTTCATGAACTTCAATCATTACCTTTTATGCTTCAAACTCATCAACACATCTAAGTTGAATTCCGTCATGATGCATTTTGTACAACACTTATTGAAAAGCAATAAATTAATTTGACACCTTGCACAATGTTTTTTTTTTATCTTTCTTTGAGGTGTTGTTAGGGTATTTTCCTTTTTTTAAGTATATCTAGATGTCATGAAACCATGGCAATCTATTATCTTACCTTATTTATACTCTTTGAAGTATATCGGTGTAAATTGGATATTTGCATTAGTGTCTTTTTGTATACCCAACTGCTAACATTAGGATGGCTAAATCATCTACTACTTGATTCTGTTCTAGAGGAATATGATGGAAGGTGCATCTATTGAGTCCTTTATCCAACTCTATCACTATCTGACATGACATGTGAGATTTTCACCTTTGATGTCCCAATACTTATTTGCTTGTTAGATTACTAGCATAAAACTCTATAGACATTTATAGTCTTTACCCCTAACATGTATAAAAATTCCAAACCATGCATACAGGTTTCAATTTTGCTATGTTGTTAGTTACTTGAAATTCTAATTTCTTTGCTAGGAATATTTGTTCTCTTTCGAGGGTAATTAATAGCACACATACACCTACTCCTTTTTGGTTAACAACTCTATATCCCTCTTAGAAGATTACCTCTAAATGTTCATCTAGAAACTCAAATTCAGCATCATTAGCTTCAATCAATTGTTGGGCTAAGAGTTTGAAAATTAGTTCACAGAGAGATGAGAGCTTTATTATAAACTTGCTAATATATTATACTTTTTCCAAGAATCCCTAAACCTCTTTTTCTATTCTTGGCATAGGCATTTTGATTATGACTTTGGCTTTATCTAAGTCCACCTCAATCTCATTTTTGCTAACCATAAATCTAAGGAGTTTGCTTGAGGTGACCCTAAATACACACTTTTTCGGATTTGATTGCCATTCTTTGATCAGTTGCTCTTGAATTTTTCAACTTAAAGGGCATGACTTGTAACAGAATGTTCCTTATTTAGTAACAAAAGGTGTCTTGCTTTTGTTAATAACTTTAATGAGGATTTGATTATATCTAGAGAAATTATCAACAAACGAGTACATGGCTACCATTGTTTGCACTATCTATGAGAATGGGATCTTTGCTTTGGTAAGGATTTTTGGGGGAAAATAATAATGAGAAATAGAGAATCCTTACTCTGATAAAGGCATATTGGGAAAATCCTCATTTTGATAAAGATTAAAGAAAAGAAAACACATAAAGTCCTTATTTCAATAGCATCTCTTAAAGAAAATAAGAAAGAAAAAAATCCCTCACTCTGATAAAGAACCCTTGAGAATAAATAAAAGGATACCCCTACTTTGATAAGGACACTTAGGAAAATCATCACTCGAATAAGGATTTTTAGAGATAATATAGATAAAAAGATAAAGAGCCTCACTCTAATAAAGAACTCTTGGGAAGAAACAAGAGGGTGCAGATCGGAAGAGCACACGTCTG
>CANXYI010871606.1:0-13641 GCA_948208565.1 Hura crepitans
AAAAATTTGACTCTATGTCTAATTTACAATCCAAAAATTACTACACCTCTAGTTAAACCATGTCAGATAAATAACCTCAGGTGTGGGTATACATAGGAAGGTAGCCGTCTATATGTGATAAAGCTACTCGTCAGACAAGAACACCTGCAGGTAAGTATTTCTGAACCTGATACTTTTGTTGTGAGCTATTCCAATTCATGCATGACACAACACACACCAAAGTGGGGGCAACTATAGACACCCCACATTGACCAAGGATGATAGCTAGAGAATAGACTCTTTGAGTACACATAAAAAGCCATCAAGATATTAAGTCCGCACAGACCTACTGTTTGTCCACATGGACTAACTACAGAAGCAAATTAGAATTAAGCCCATAAAGACCACGGACTATTACTTTAGAGACCTAGGTCCACACGGACTTACTGTTTGTGTCTGCACGAACTAACTACAGAGCAGATCAGAACCCGGCCCATGAAGATTGTGAACTATCTCTTCAGAAGCTTTAGTTCGCATGGACCATCATGAATAAGTCTGCAAGACTTGTCGATGAAAATAGATTCAAGATTCAAACTTTGCTTGTTTAGTCCAGGAGGAGGATCCTAAAGGGAGGAGGATTCCTTCCAGACACGAGAGAAAATCCTATAAATACTTCTCTTCACAAAAAAGAAGAGGAGGCTAGAAAAATAATAGAAATTTGAAAATCCGTAAGTGTAACTACTACAGCAACAATAGACGTAAGAGAGCCTAGTAAAATCGAGTACAAGGAAGACTTTAACCATTCTCATTGATATCAAGAGGCTTTTGTGTTTGTGCTCCAAGAGACTCTTTCATAACAGGTAATATCTAAGGTCCTCTTCTGTATTTTCTTACAAGCCCATGATCTTTGAGATGTTTGGTTAATGAGGTGATATCTTAATTATCCCCATTCTCATCGATGATGAGTAGGCTAATCTCATTGGAAGTATGAACTATAAATGTCCATAATTAGCATTAATATGCCATGACTAATGTGATCTCTCTGTGAAAATTTGATTAGGTCCACACGGACTTAATACCTTTGAAGGAAAATATTTGTATTAGTCTATACAGAGCTATTTACATGCATGTTAAGAGGCTCGATAGTCCGTATGGACTCCCTATCATAAGGGTTAGAGGTCTACACGGACATATAAATGGTGGTTCATATGGTGAATCTTTATTATGTCGTTCATGATATACGGTGTGTTTAAGATGAGCGTGTTTATGATTTTGAATAATTATTTGCATTAATGATTCAGATCTAACTAATTTGACTTAAATATTTTCTGAGTTGTTGATGGGGTATCACATTAGAGTGGAAGCACGAGACAAACTTAGCTTTCCCTTGGCCGAAGTTCGCACGGACTTATAGTCATTGCCACTTACATTCGCATGGACTTACAATCCTTATCTCCTAGGTCCGCACGAACTCGATGACATTGAAAAAGGCCAATTTTAAGACCTCAACTTATTTCTTTGGTTTTGTACCATTTATATTTATTTGCCTATTTTGGTGTTGTAATAGTTAGTAAATAACTAGTTTTACGTGCTAAAATCTAACTTCCATGCCGAACAATTTTATACATAATTAATTGGTGTTTTCAAACAAAATGGTTTTAAGTTTTCTTTAATCAAAAGTTATATGAAAAATGTATTTCAATATAGGCCAATCTCCTAGAGATAGGTGTTGGACAATTACCACCAATTCCTATGGAATTATGGGTAATTGTTAGGTCAAATAACAATTAATCAATGACCCGATTTTTGAATGTACAATGTACTTATCATATTTCTTTTAAATACTGTAATTTACTTATTATACATAAAAAGGTGACATAATTGTTTTAAATATAATGCATGTTTGATAAGAGATTGATAAAAGTTACAATATACATGGACGACATATTATTAGGGCATAAATAAGATATAAAATTTTGAACCTTTCTAGTGCAGAAGATCTGAGGTCCTGGTGTAGAGGCCAGGTGGCGACTCCACAAACCACTCTCATCCTCGATAAAAATACATAACCTCTACAATGAGTTTTATTTTAGGGGTGCAAAATAAAGATTTCTATATCTTTCCTTTTTTAGCTTTTGTTTTTCTCATGTAAGCTTACCAATTCTTTTTCATTTTGCACTAGAGGTTAACATAAAACTTCACTAGACTTGTCTAAACATTTCTACCTATCATGTTATGGGAACCTAGGAAAAAAAAGTTCATGCAGATTGGAAATGGTCTTTCTATACATGTAAGTCCTTGTAGACTCATGAAGATTGAATTTATCTAAAGTCAATCTATGCAGACCTTAAAAAGATGTATTGTTATTTCTAGTCCGTGTTGGCTAGTCATTAATTTTAAAAATTGATACATTTCCCTTATCTTTTTTTTTTCCTTCATTTGGTTTCCTCTATTTTCTCTTTGCTTTTTTTTTTTTATTTTCTCTCTTAACCATCAAAATAGCCTCTAATGAAAAGACTAAAACCCACCAATAGTGGTCAGAGTAGACATAATGGCATCTAAGACTCTATCGCTTCTCTTGTAGCTTATTCAGGAATAGAATTCCATAACTCGAAAACACCGACAAGTTCCTCCACTTAGACAAATAAGGAGATATCCATTCCATAGGGTTTCATTAACTCAATCCTTATCAACCATCCAAAATTGATTCAATCAATCAACAAAATGCATTTCAGTGATGAAACTCTAATTCTCACCAATTTAAAGTTACACACATATGCAAAAGCCTATCTGTATATAACTTTAAATCCTTAAAACCCTTTTTGTTTCTTTTATTAAAGATTAGTGTTGAACTATGTTAAGTTTTTCTTTTCCTATTTGTTTTGATTTTTCTAACTTGATAAGCCTATCTAGACCAAATTAGGTAGGAAAAAGAGGTCTGTGTAGATGTTAGGGTTTAGATGGAATAAGTTTAAGTAGACTTTAGGATAACCAAAATATGAGATGGTATATGAATAATTTATATTTTGATTCTTACTAATTTTAAGCTGTTTGAGAAATAAGGTTTATGGGATTAAGTATGCCATGTCTTGTGATTAAATAATATATATGCAAACTTATTATGTTCCCTATTTGATATCTATATGGACATATGTTTTTAGAAAGTGTTTTTTGCTTTTCTTCTTCTTTTGGTGCAATTTTCTTTTCTAGAAAATTTGTGTGGTCCATTGATCAATTGGTTTTGCTTTTCTTCTTCCTTTGGTTTGCTCTTTTTTCTCTCTAGTTTTTCTTTTATTTTCTCTCCTAACAATCAAAATGGCCTTTAATGAAGAGACTTAGAACCACTAATGGTGGCTAAAGTAGACACAGTGGCATCTACTACTCTGTCACTTCTCCTACCATCTATTTTGGTGATAGAAACCCATAACATGGATACATCAACAAGTTCTTCCATTCAACAAGCAAGGAGATGCTTTTTCCTAAGGGATTTATCAACTCAATCCTTTTCAATCATCTAAAATCAACTCCGTCAATCAACATACTACATTTTGATTAAAAAACTCTTATTTTTACTAATTTAGAGAGACATGCATGTGTGAAAGCCTATCCACAGGTAACTCTCGATCCTTAAAGCCCTTTTTATATCTTTTTTTTTGTTAAAGATTAGTATTGAATTTTGCTTTTCCTACTTCTTTTGCTTTTTTAACCTAATAAGGCCATATGAACCCAATTAGGTAAGAAAAAAAGGTTCATGCAAATGCTAGGGTTTAGGTAGAATAGGTTTATGCAAACTCTAAGATAAGTAGAATAAGAGATGATATGTGAATGACATGTGTGTTGATTTCTGCCATTTTTTTTATGTTTGATAAATAAAGTTCGTGCAAACCATGTATGCCATGTCTTGTGATTAAATTGTGTCAATGCACACTTGTTATGTTGCCCATTTAATATCTATACAGACATGTTTTTAGAATGTGTTTTTCACTTTTCTTCTACTTTTGGTGCAATTTTATTTTCTAAAAGATATATGTTGTCCATGTGCACCTAGTTAGGATGAGTATCCATGCAGAATCTGGTTAATCTTTTTTTATCACTTAGTTTGTGCGTACATATCTTTATGCTTAATTAGTTCATGCAAACTCAAATCTATCCTGAAAGATGCAAAACACACTATATGTTAGTTTTATGATATTTTCTGCATAGTACTAACATTTACCTCTTCGATTATTTGTAGTCATGCCTAAAGTGTGGAGGCACATTATTTAATCCTTAAGAGCAATTTGTTATGATCTTGACATAGGTAAAGGCTAGGATCAAGCTAATAGGATCCTAGACATTTATTCACCATTTCGTTGGCAAAGATTTTTAGAGAGATTTGTAAGCCTTAAAGGCCTTATTGGATTGTTGGATGGACATGACTCATACATTTCACCTTTCATTTGGTGAGTTGACAATCACATGATCCCATTGGACTTTTATTATGGGTGTGCCTTATTCTAGTGGGCTTATTGCCTTCGATGCATGTATTAATACACAATATTGAGATCATAAGAGGTTTAAGACCTTTTTGGATTGTGCCACAGGATCATGTTAGGAGCATTCGATGCATAAATATTTATGAGAGGTGGATAAAGGCAACTCTTATAGCCTTGCTATAGATTGACTAGTATGTTTATGCTTTCATTCTTTAGCTATTCGGTACTACTTTTTTACCAATGCTAGTGGCAATGTTAGTTGGAGCCTTAGAAAAGATAAAAGTGATAAAAAAAGAAAGGAATTAGTGATACATATCCCTCTGGTGGATGTATAAAAGCTTAGACATGGCTGTTCATTCTAGGAGGAGCCATAAGTTTGTTCAAGGCTTCATGTCTAGTATGTTGGTAAGTATGCAAATCTCATTTCTATTTTTAGTTTTCATGTAAATGACTTAATATCTAACTTGAATGTTATGTTTATAGGTTTAGGTATATAAGCTATATCATTAGCTTACCCATGTGAGCTGGACATCCCCAAGCACTTTCTTATGATAGATAGATGGGTGTGCCTTATGTTTAGAACCTAACATGGCTTCTCTAATGCAATATAGGCAGTATTTAAGTAGTCGTGCTTAGAATGATGTTAGTACATAAGTAAAATAAAACTTACAAAGTTAGTTATTTATTTTTCTAATGCTTGACTGATACTTACTTGATTCTTTATAATACAAATGCATATAGCTTGGTGGGACTCCCATAAGAAGAGCTTGATTAGGATTTGATCTATAGTTGAAAGCTTTCTTCTCAGAGAGTTCTCTTGATGAGCCTGAAGATATACTCTTGGTTCCTTCAGGAACGAGTTTTGAGCTAACATATGGGATTGGCCAGTAGGCATATGCCATAAAGTCATCCTAATACGATGTTGTTTGGGAGGTATATTAATGATTTGGATTTCATGAAGAGCATGACAACTTGTTATCCAAGCTTAGAGTTTCTAGATATGGATAGTGATGATTATATTACTTAGGTCACTACTCACTTATTGCCATGAGTTCCTTACATTGGTGGACCACCTACATAAGTAATTAGTTATTTAGAAACTTATAAAAACTTTTCCTTTTTTTGACTTTTCCTATTTCTACTATTATGTAGGTTTTCACTCCTACTTCTAAGGCTAGACCCTTTTGGTCATTAAAGAAAAGGAAGAAAAAAATTATGGGTTCAAATAGCTCTCCTACGGGTGCGAGCTTTATCGTTACTCTCGATTCTCATGCCCTTTTGCCAATTGGGAGAAGCCATTGGTGAGGCTATTCTATTGAGCCCATTATTGGTGAGGTCATTAGCACTTTAACAGATATGCCTAAGTTGAGCTCATGAGGTATAATGAATTT
Organism: Hura crepitans; assembly: GCA_948208565.1. Classification (NCBI taxonomy): domain Eukaryota; kingdom Viridiplantae; phylum Streptophyta; class Magnoliopsida; order Malpighiales; family Euphorbiaceae; genus Hura; species Hura crepitans. The sequence goes on from CANXYI010871606.1 coordinate 5,846, forward strand.
AGCGATCTTAAGTCTGTTTATCCTAATATAGCTTGCTCATTACTTTTAAGCTTGTTAACACTACATAGTGGTTTCTAAAGTTTAATTTTTGTGAATTATTTCATTATTTGATTGGATTTTAATATGGTATACTTGTATAGATGAGGAGGGCTCCTATTAATAAGATGGCCTAGTTGGTGAGGTGCTTAGCCGTGCTATAATTGGTGAGACATATACTCTCTTATTATGTTACCTGTTATATTTATACAAATAATACAAAATATATGCATGTATGTAAGATATGAAAGATGTGAACTAATGATTTGATCCTTTTCACTATTAAATGAATTAGGTAGGTGGACAGCTCAATTATGGGTCCCAAAGAGGAAAATAAGGGGTTAAAGGTAGAGAACCAAATAGATGTGAACACTTTCGATAAGGATACTTTAAGTGAAGAAAAGAATAAAGCTAGCTCCACTTCTACCAACACTAGTCATTTTATGTATTTCCCTTTTTTGCATATACTGGTTTTGAATAATTGTTACATTTGAACAATATTTTTTAGATTTGAATTTGTGAACACATTTGTTGCTTTTTACATATTGCATGTTTTTGCTCTAGTCATATATTAGAATGCTTCAAACAAAATATAAGTAAATAGATTCCTTATCAAAATCTCTCTATATACCAAGATACATTTACAAGATATTTTACAATAATAGTCTTCCTAATCAAGTTGCTTAAAGTTAATTGGAATTATCATCTTGAAGTTCTAAAGCTAAGCCATAAAGATTATTTTGGAACTAGTCCAGAGGGCTGCACTATCTTAGGAGTTTCACAGAAACATCATTGAGAAGATCCTTTGAGATAAGTATGTGAAAGGTCCATAAGGATATTGACATTGATGTGAGAAAGAATAAGTCCATGCAGACTAGATAACATATTTTGAATTCTTAAATCCTTGTTAGAATATTATTGGCTTACTCTGAGCTTATAAATAGCTCATTCCTTGGCTTATTTATGCATGGTTCATCATAAGTTCTTCTTTTGCTCATTTATTGTACTAGATTCTTAATTCCAACGCCACTTGGGATTTTACTATCATATTTTTTTAGGAAAGTGAAGATAAACCATAATTTCTTAACAACTGCTATGCATTATTAGGCTTTAATTTTTCATGTCTTTAACTTTAGCAATTAAGAAATCACCCCCACATTGGAGGAGTTTAACACTATAATGAATTTAATTGTTTCCATTGATACCCTTATCATCTTTACTTGTTATAAGGATTAGTATTCATTAAATGCAGTGTGTGCTTTGGTCCCATCCTATAGCCTAAAGGCTTATCTCTAGAAAGGGACCTATTTCTTTTGATTTTGTTCTGGAGTTTACTAGTCATTTAGCATCATCATCCGAATAGGCTAGGTGTGCACTTTATGCATTTTAGGCAGCTATCTGATAGTGACCTATTAAAGTGCCCATTGTGACAATAAGATGCTTTAAGCACTAAATGGGATCTTGTCAGAAGGAAATATGTTCTATTGAATTCTTGTTGAAACCATCTCATGTTTGAATATTTTAAAGGCATGAGATTCTAGACTCATACAAGTTGTCATCTTTTTTATAGGTATGCTCTTTATTTTTGTTTTTGTCCTAACTTTTACCTATAAAGACCTTTCAAGTTTTCCCCTAGTAAATAATTTTGCCCTAATTTTTGCTTAGTGCACCTAAGGGTTTTCACACTAATGGGCTTGCCAAAATTTTTCTTAGGTCATCCATACATGGATTTTCTAACTTAACAAACCCTTTTTTTAGATATGGTTACAAAAAAAGCCTAAACTATTTTTAGATCCTCTAAAAAAGCTTTGAACTTGTTATTTATCAAATTGATCACTATTCCAAGCAAGTGGATGGGAAATACCACCAGGGATGAATGGATTTTGTGGCTTGGATACACCATTGCTTGTGAAGTGTCTATGGTGGAAGATTTCTCATTTCACTATGTCTTGTCATGGTATATGTGTTCCACTAATCAGATTAAGACATGTTACTTTCTACATTCCATCTCATATCTAGAGGAAGTTTGATTTAAGCAAAGAGTTTTGTCTAAATTGTTGAGTTCTTAAAGTAGAGGTTTAACTCACTATTTCTTGCATTCCTTTCTTAACCCATAAAAGTGATGCTTTATGCTAAAGAATACACCCAATTCTAAAACAATTGATATTGATATAGATGAAGATTACAATAGTTGGATTACAAGCTTTATGAGTGATAACATAACACTTTTATTGAAGAGAAAATATAAAGATACATTATTTATATCCAAAAAAAGTACTTATACATAGCTTAGAATTTATTTACTTGCATGACATTTCTCATTAGAAGGCAATTCGCATAATAATGATTATCACAAAACATCTTTGGCATTATAACTTGACTTATCTGATCATGGCATATACATTAATTGCCTTAATAATACTGCTATTATGAATCAGCCTTTGCAAGTTTTTTTGTGGTTGAATATTTTCTCTCATAGCCCCTAATATTTGCATGAAGTGCCTGTTTCCTATTTTCACCTCATTAAGATGTCCTAATTTTTATCTAAGCTGCCCTTTTTGGGTTTTTGACTTAGCGACTCTCTTTATTTTTATCAATAAAAGTACTTCTTAAGCCTACCTAAGTTTACAGGTTCAAAGAACTCATTATCTTCTAGATCAGATAGCTTAACACCATCATGCTCTAGTAGCTTCTTGACTAAGTATAAGTATTCCTAGTTGGGCTTAAATTTGCCTCTAGGATCCATTGGCAATGGTCTAGCTTATCTTAGCACTAAGTTACCTTTCCTAATTATACATGGAAAACTTTCTTTTTGTATGCCCCAGTCATTCTCTTCTGGTAAAGTTACATGTGATGTAAGGCTTTCATCCATTTTTCATTATCTTCTAGATTAGATAGCTTAACACCACTATGCTCTAACAACTTCTTAACTAAGTATGAGCCTTTCTAGTTAGGCTTGAATTTGCCTCTAGGATCCATTAGCAATGGTTTAGCTTGTCTTAGCACTAAGTCACCTTCCCTTATTATACTTGGCCAAACTTTTTTGTTGTATGCCCTAGTCATTCTCTTCTAGTAAAGCTACATATGATATAAGGCTTTCATCTGTTTCTTATCGATTAGCACAACTATTCATATCTTATGTAATCCCACTCAATTCTAGGATTTTTGCCTCTAGTACCACCTTTAAAGATGGAACTTCTATCTCTACTGGCAATACAACTTCCATTCCAAACACTAATGAATAAGGCATTGCTTTTTTAAAAGTTCTAGCTGTTATTTTTTAGCCTCAAAGTGAAAAAGGCAACATTTCTACCTAATCCTTATAAGAAATTGACATTTTCTACATTATTTTCTTTACAATCTTATCGGCTACTTCTATGCTTCATTTGCTTGCTGTCTATGAGGAGAGGAGTTGTAACAACCCAAAAATCCTAAGTCCTAAATAATACTTTTTGGGTCATGAATAATGATGCTTGAGATGTGAATAATACTTTTTAACAAATGAATAGTATATGTTAGAAATAGGCCATGAATGAAATTTTGAAGTGAAAAATAAGGTCATTAGGGTGGTCAACTACAAATAAAAGTATACTTATAAAGAGTGTTTTATCAAAAAGGTATTGCCATTTTACGACATTTTTAACCAAGTTAACCTAAAGGTCAATATTTAATGTAACTAATGGAATTTTTAGGATTAATAATTATGGAATAAAGATCCCATATCAATGATTAAGGAATTTTGAAAATAAAATTTGAAAAGTTGAACGAAGTGAATAGTAAACCTTCAGTAAAATGCCTGTTTGGGTAGTTTTGTTCAAAATCATTTGGGAATCAAAATTCTCCACACTCAATAAATTATCAAGGATTTATTATGATTAAAAATAAGTTATAATTTTATTATTAAGGATTTAAAAGAAAAAGGGATAAAAAAATTAATAATTATAGATTTTTCTCAACCATTGATCACTTTAAGTGATTTAACCTCTACCACTGAATCCTTATCTATTTAAATCAATTTTTTTATGGTTAAGAGAACTATTCATGAATTATCTTCCTTCCTTTTTCTTTCTTAAAAAATTGACATCATGAGAAGGAACAATCCTCCTTTTCTTTATTAATTCTATTAAAAGTATGCCCTAGAGCTCATGCAATAGGGTTATATTCATGTATTCAAACCTTGTGAATTTATATTATAAGGAATTTCTCCTTTATATCATGGTACTTTTATATATTACTTATAATTATTTGCAATATCTTAAACCATGTTATAAAGCTCTTAGTATAAAATCACAATGCAGAGGAAATCATGAAGTGTTCATGATGTGAGATTCTTATTGCATGCAAATGTGATATGCCTAAATATCCTTGATCATAGTATTGACAAGATAGGATATTATTAATATTGATAGGTCTGCACATGTTAGACTTCTTGATTGGATCAAGTAGTAATTCTCATAAGTTGTAAGCATAGAGTGTTTGAAGTTAACAAGTGGATGCTTACTTAGGAAGTAAGTACATTGGAGACCTATTATGAGATCTTCACATGGATACTTAATCTATCATTATGAGATCTTCACATGGATACTTAATCTATCTCAATAAAAGTATCTCACTATATTAGTGGTGCAAGTATCCTTAGACTTGAGATCACTAACTATCTTAAATATAGAGTGACATACTTTGACTCCAAAGCTTTTACTTCGAACAAGAAGCATATGTAGTGAGGTGCTTAGGTATGGCATGACATATTTAAAGATAGGGTAGTAATCAACAAAGAATTCACCACCCCAAATTATAGTAAGGAGTTAATCTTACAGTGCTGATGAGTGACCTATATTTAGGAATCTCTGGCCAAAGTAAAGTGCCATGTGTGAATGGGTTTCACTAAAGGCATTTTATGAACAAAGGTGAAATTATCAAAATGATATAGCTAAGGCTTAATTAGACATTCTTAGTTAAGCTTTAAATGGACACAAGTCCATACCCAAAACTAGATGAGGTAAAATATGGTGAAAGGAGTTTTTGGCATTATAATTGTATATGGAAAGGTTAAGTCAAACCACTTGACTTTCTAGTACTTAGGTAGTCATAATGCATGGCTAAATGCCTCTCTTAACATTTATATAAGTTATATATTAATTAGTGAATTAATATTGATTCAATAAGATTGAATCTATAGAGTCTCAGTTGGACTAGGACTCTAATTCACTATATAGTGCTAAGCTATTTTGGAAACCTATAGGGTTACACACATAAAATGAGCTTATGGAAGATTCAATGAGATTGAATGTTCAAATGATATGAGATATAATTGAAAGATGAATTAAGAATAAAAAATAAGCAAATGGGCTTGGGGCCTAATTGCAAATGAGAAGTCCAAAAAATTAGGGTTTTTGGACTTAGGCTTTGTTGAGTCCAAATTTTAATTGTTCTTGCATCTAATTTTTATATGCTTTAAAAGTTTTATAAGGCCTTAAATTAGATTAATTATTAATCCAAAATGGGGCCTAGGAGTGCCACATAGGATTAATGAAAGTAGGGCCAAAGCATATTGCACATGAGCTTATTAAAAGGCTTATGCGCATAAGATAGAAAGGGGCCCAATTAGTAGGTCCATTTTGGTCTAACTTAAGGCAGATTTTAAGTGTTAAAATTTAACCTAAATAGGGTTTATTTAAAGTATAAATAATCTTTATTGTAGTAGCCACCATAGAGATACATTCTGCTACAAAATTACTGCATAGAATAATTGAAAACACACAATTTTCTTTTTCTTACTTCATCCCCTTGTAATTCCTACTAGCACTTGGAATTACAAGTTGCTCTCTTCTAAAAACATCTTATATGGATTACTTTGGAGGTGTTCCTAGAAGAGGATCACTGTGGTTTGCAATAACCCAGCAAAAAGAGCTCACAGAAGGAATTTGTTATCATTATTTACAATAAATCACGAAATGCTACTAGATTTAATGTTTAGGATGAATTTTAAATTATTCAAGTCCATTATCATTGTTGGTTTCTCTCAAATTTTGAATTTTTCTACTACATGTGATGAAGAAAAACCAACAAATTCTCTATAACAATCCATACTTTTCACCTCAAAACACTCTTTTACAACTTATAGTCACTCTTCTCTCAACCAATTTCAAGTTTAATTACAAGAATTTAGAAAAAAAAAGGTTAAAGAAGGAGTATGAATAGTAACATGAATGGTGACTGAGAAGTATTATTTGGTGTTCTTTGGTTTTTTATTGGTTTATATAAATAGAATGGTGTTTAATTTCATTATTATGAGATTAATTTAAAGATTTAAAATTTTATGGATTTTTTTATGATTTTCTTTGTAAATTATGGATATGGAATTTATATAGAGATAGCTAAAGAATGGAAGATACAATTAGATGACTTGAAGTACAATTGGATGTCAAATAAGGAGTTTTAAAGCTTCAATTAAGCTAAGTATATTCTATACTTTCAAATTTTAAATTATGCAATAGTTATGTGTAATTGTGATTATTGGTATAAAGATGGTGTTTAAATAAATAATTGATTCTAGTGTGACATTTAAAATGTGTTAGGAAGTTAAGAATGATTAAATTGTGAAAATAAGGAATGTGAGAAAGAAATCTCATCTTAGCCGAAATTATGAAATGTATAAAATTGGAAATAGTTTTGAAATTTTGTCTAAGAAGTATGAGTATAGTTTAAATAGTAGGAAGTGATGTTTTTTTTATTATTATTTCTTTTAGGGGTGGAATAGTATATAAAATGGATTTAAAGAAGTTCAATAAAATCTCCATTCATAGGTATGAGAAAAGTACTTATGTAAGTAAAAATGTATTCGTGGAAATAAGAATGAAATTTTAAGTATGTATTCTTTAAAGTGAAATTAATCCATTATGTCTAATGAGTAAAGAGTAGGTTTTCAAGTTAATTTTAATATGGGATAATGTAATTAGAGAATATGCTTATATACTAAATGATAGCATAGGTGTGTGTTTAAGTTGTATGAAAAAGAAAGCATGAGTACATGATAGGCAGAATTGGATGTTATATGGAAATCATATTCAAAACTTTGAGTTTCTTACGTTTAAGCCATGCTATGAGTTTAAAAATGAATATTATGTAAAATAATGAGTTACTTTATAAACTTAATTCATGGATTGATAAATTTTTTATCATCGCTAAAAGTTACCATTTAAAGTGATAAGAAATACCACTTAGAGTGATAATAAATCTCTTGTATATGATCACACATGAAACTCTAAACACAGATAGTTGTTCTTTAATAACAGCCGAAGTTTACACACACACACACACACACATATATATATATATGTGTGTGTGTATAGTGTTATACGGAAAAAGTTATAAGGGTAAAAGTAACATGAAATGTATATAGATAATTTTATATATGGTTATATGTCAAAGGAATAAAAAAATTTTATAGAAACACTTACTGGATAAAGCTGATGAACATAATATGTTAACATGTAGAGGATTATCGCTCAATGGTCCATATACATATATATGTACTATGTTTGTGTGATGTTTAAGTGATGAAAATATAAAATGTTGCATAGTTTATTCTAAGGCTGAATTATACTTAAAAGATCAAACATGTATGCTTTTTTGAGTCTATATATAAGATACTATATGTTTATCAAGTAAGGAATAAAGGTAAAATGAGTTAAGTACTTGCCTTTGAAACATGATAATAGTATATGGAATATTCATGTAAGTTGTGCATAGTGAACTAT
>CANXYI010871646.1:0-12476 GCA_948208565.1 Hura crepitans
TAACCCTACACCAACCATCTTGAAGCACCTTTATCAGGCCAATAAGTCCCCCGATAAAGGCATTGTCATGAGAGGCATCATCACAGCCCTCTTGCTTGGCTTAGGTATCCTAGAGCAGCATATGATGGAGCTCTCCAGCAATGGTATTAGGTGGACCGTGACATTTGCATCACCATAGGGATTTCTAAGAATGATCCCTAGTCGCTAGCAAGATATAGGTTACTCATAACTACAGAGCTCGATAAGCATGCCAGATAGCAGTTAGGAGGCTTTGAATTGGAGGATGCCCATTTTGCTATAGACTTAGTTGAGCTGCTAGGAAAGGGTTCACTTACAAGTTTACCTGTACAAAGATAATAAACCAATAAGGTCGGACCATCTTTATCAACACATCCAGTGCCTTTATACAAGGACCTTCTATGGGGCGTGTGGACCTAGATTGTTGAGCAGCTCTAGCTTATACACACAGACTTAGGCACAATGATTAAGGACATTCGATAAGAGCTGACTACATAGATGGATTTAATTAAGGTGAAGATCCAGACACTTCATGCCCAGAGATATCCCTCGGCTCTTTAGGATATATTTATCCTTTTATTTCTCTTTTTCTTTTATCTATGACATTTGTATATATTAGTTTAAGACACAAATCATTTTACTCTAAGATTTATTATTTATGCAAGCATGAGATTTCCTTTCATATTCTATTTATTGCCTTTAATACTTTTTGCCAAAAAAAAATAAAAAAACCAATTGAATGAAATAAAAATGAAAAGGGTATTTATGTATATACACATACTAAATAATAATGACTATAGTAACTAAAAAAGGCATAAAGACAATAAGTAGACAAGATAACAATTAAAAAGCATTCACACACAACATGCTTCAAAGTTATAATTGAAATATAGTGATTAACATGTTTCACTTCTATTTCCTAAGGGGCATTCTTTACGCAATTGGCTAATCATGATCCTTTAGTCAAATAGTAGGGGGCAAGCTCTAAGCTTTCACAACTTGCAAGATCACATTTGCCAATCTATGTGCAACAATAACAAACTCACAAAAACATTGCATTATTCAATATGCAACATCACAAATGCTAAACCAACGAAGTCTATCCGCCATTTGCTCAATCACATGGGGCAAGGATAGTGACACATAATCAAAAATTGATAGAAAATAGAGAAATTCATCTAAACAAATTTATTAAAGTCAGATCCAATAGCTCTCACCCTGTTTAGCTAGAATCAAGATCAAGTGCAATGGCTCTTACCCTGTCTAAACCAAAATCAAGCTTAAATGCAATGGTTCTCGCCTTATCTAAAGCAAGGTCAGATGCAATGGCTCTCATCCTATGTGAACCAAAATCAAGCTTAGATGCAATGGCTTTCACCCTATCTAAAACAAGGTTAGACATAATAGCTCTTGCCCTGTTTGAACCAAAATCAAGCTCAGATGCAATGGCTCTCATCCTGTTTGAACCAAAATCAAGCTAAGATGTAATGGATGTCACCCTATCTGAAGCAAGGTCAGATGCAATGGATCTCACCTATCTGAACCAAAATCGAGCTTAGATATAATAGCTCTCACCCTGTTTGAACTAAAACAAACTTAGATGTAATAGCTCTTACCCTGTTTGAAGCAAGTATCAAGATTGGATGCAATGACTTGTCTTGTCCAAACCATAACACAAAATAGATGTAACAGATTACCTTATCTATCAAAGGAGAAACTTTTAAAGGGTACAACAAGACAAAGAGGGTCGCCCCATACGGTATGCGTCTCTCTTCTTTTCTGAACTTTGGGTCACCTCACACCTCTATAGTTACCTACCCAAAGTTGAGGGCAATTACAGACACTGGGTTTTAGGGCTCTTGTGTTCGATTGCCTAATAATGAATAAAGATAGAATAATTTTGATAAGTAAAAATGATGCCACCAAATTTAAGATCTTTTTCATAAAGCTCAAGAAAATAGTTAACTCTTGGATATAGACTCTAACTCGGCTTGACAAGCTCGCGATATGACTTAAATGTGAGAAAAATAGACATCTATAGTGGGTTGAGGGCCCAAGTCTATAGGCTCGAGATACCCAACATTGACACCAAGAAGGTGGGGGTTAAAGCCCCCAGTGATATGGAGTGAAAATTTTGAAAAAAAATCAATTAAAAAAGCCCATTTTCTTAAGGCCTAAATGGCTGTTTCTAGTCTCGAAAATCATATACATAAGTTGAACCTCGCGTCAGTCCAAGGGGTCGATTTATCTCGGCAAGTGCACACCTAAAAATGCAAAAAAATACTTTTGATTTTAAAAGGTTTTTATTTCAAAATTATTTGCTTTCTTTCTCTCAAGTTAATTGAAGATTGCTCCTGAAGACAATTATACACGATGGGTCGACCGATTTTTTTCTTTCTCTTTTTATTTCTTTCTTTTATTTTTCATTTGTCTGGCAATCAGACGTGGTGCCTCTTTTATTTTATTTTCTTTGTTGCCCATTTACTAATTACATGTGGTAAACTTATTTTATTTAGGTACTCATCTGCCAGTTAGATGGGTACCCTTATTTTATTTGTCCAATATTAATATGTTGTTCTTCTTTATTTTTCATTCTCTTTTCTTTCCATTTACTAGTTAAATGTTATTATTTAATTCATATGTTATTTGTTATTCATTTAATTATCTATTTTATATCTTTTTATTTGTTCTTTTCATTGATTCCATTAGTTTTTCCATACTAACATTATGTTTTTATTGTGATGTGAGTTGTCTGAGATATATTGGGGTTTTATTTAAGCTATCTTTTCCCTCTTATCAAACATCCGATAAAGTTAACACTTTATTATTTTTCACCCTTTATTTTGTTGTTATTTTATTTATTTAATTTTGTCTAATCTTTATTTTCTTTCTAATTCTCTCTATTTGTTTTATTTATTTCCATACTCTTTTTTTGGATAGATTGTATTTTAGGCAATTTCAATGTAATTTTATTTTTATTCAGTTAGAATATATTTTAGAGAATTTCTTTGTAATTTTTACCTTTTTTTGGATTAGAATATATTTTTAGGTAATTGCCATGAAATCTAATTTTCATTCTGAATATTTTCTTGTATTTTTCATGAATGTTGTAATAGGTGGAAAAAGATTTTTACACGTTATAAAAAAATAACCAAATTATTTTATACCTAATTAATTGGTTTTTTCCTAATAAAATGGGTTTTGATTTTTCCATAATAAAAGTCAACATAATAAATTTTGTTTTCATAAATTGGCATGTGAGAACCAAAGTTCTCAACAAAAATCAAATACTCAGTTTGATGTTTGACATTCTTTAACTTCATGTATTTCTTTTGTATTTGCAAATATGCATGTTTTAGTATTTCTTTATGTGATCGAGTGCTTTATTTTAATATTGAAACTTACTTGAGAAAAAGGATAAATTTATAAAGTTAATATGAAATCCATATTAGCTTAAGGTATAAATAAGAGTAGGGTTTTAAACTGCTATGATTTTAGCCCTACAAGATATTTCCTAACTTCGGTTGGGTGACGAATTTTACCTTGTAGTGCCTAACTCTCTCTTTCTAGGCTAATCGAATAGGAATGACTTAAGATTCCCCTAATTTCCTTCTTTATTTTTTAGACATAAGAGGTGAGATTTAGGTTGAGTCTTTAGTTGTTTCAGTTTGATCGGCCTTAAAAAGGAAGGGACGCAAACAGGGGCAAGTGAGAATGATAAGAGAACTATACAAAGATTGGTTATGGGATTCTTTGTAAATAGAGAAACTCTTCATAAAGGAATTTTGATACAACTTTATTAAGATGAATGAATAATCAACAGGTGCAAAAGTTGATAGAAGAGGTTTATGAAGGGTTTTGTGGCAAAAATTTAGATGGCTATTCCTTAGCTTAAAAAATTCTGATGGGTTATTTTTAGATGAAAATGGAATTCGATTGTGTGAGTTATGTTAAAAAAATGTCACAAATGTCAGATTTATGTGAATGACATTAATGTCTCAATAACATCCTTGAACATATTAGCAATACCATGGCTATTTTCAATATAAGGGCTAAACCTGATTGGACCAATCAAACCCAAAGCATCAAATGCCATTTCACTAAATAGGTAGAAGTAGTTTCATATGCAAGTGTAGCAAGAAAAACCATATTGAAGTTCATTAAACATAATATAAAATATAGATATTTCCTCTCAGAACATATAATAATTGATAACACGAAAGAGTTCAATAATAAAGTGATGGAGGAAATATGTGCTCAATTCAAGATAAAACACCATAACTCTTCTCTATATAGGCTAACGATGAATGGGGTAATTAAGGTAGCCAATAAAAACATCAAAAAAATTGTACAAAAGATGGTGGTCACTTGTAAGGATTGGCATGAGATGCTACCATATGCTTTTTATGGCTATCATACCACTATTAAAACATTTACCGAAGCAATGCCATACTCATTGGTTTATGGAATAGAGGTGGTGTTACTCGTTGAAGTAGAGATTCCTTCTTTGAGGATTATAATGAAGTTAGAAGTCGATGAATTGGAATGGGTTCAAAAATGTTATGAACAGCTGAATCTTATCGATGAGAAACATCTAGTAGCATTATGCCATTTGCAATTATATCAAAAAAGACTTATCTGAGCTTATGCAAACAAGATGAAACTAAGAGAATTTCAAGAAGGCAATTTGGTAGTCAGAAAAATCCCTTTAAGGCATCTAAATTCACGTGGTAAATAGACACTTAAATATGAAAAGCCTTATATGGTAAAGAAAGCCTTTTTTAGAGGAGTTTTAATCTTAGTAGATATGGATAGAGGAGAATTATCTAATCGCATCAATTTTGATGCTGTAAAAAGATGTTATGCTTACAGTTATGAAAAGTTACTTTTTTTGAATTGGATGTAATTTTCAAATATATAATGGGAAAAGTTTATCTAAATTCATGATTATTTAAATCTTTTGAGTTATCATTTTTTTAATCGAAGTTGTATGTGTTTATATCCACCAAAGACCAAAATTTATATATGCCAAGTCTATAAATAACCCAAACACTTTAGAATAAAAGGGCTGAGTTCAAAAAGTTTGCCTTGCAATATAATTTTCATTTCATGCATAAATTGGAGAATTAGTTCTAAAATATGAGGACTGGATGCTCATCAAATTCTATGATTTCTTTAATATGATAAAAGTGAGATTAGGGATCTTAGTTTGTACTTTATTTGTAATACTAGTGAACATGCTAACTTGAGTTAAATGTCAAGGTTGATCTTATCTCAAAAAAAGAGAAAGTGGAGGGAGAAACCCAAGTCACCTAAAGATTCACATGGTTGGGAATCGTCTAGCTTGATTGAAAGGGTTGTAAGAATAAATCTTACACTAGAAGTAATAGAGGGAAGGGGAAACCTAAGTCACCTAAAGATTCATATGGTTAGGAATCTTCTAGCCTTATTGAAAGGTTATAAAAATGAACGTTACACTAAAAGTAGTAGAGGGAAGGGGAAATCCAAGTCACTTAAAGATTAACATGGCGGGGAATTTCTTACTCGATTGAAAGATTTGTAAAGAATAAATGGCATCGTAAGTAATAATGTTGAGAAACCTAAGTCACCCAAAGATTCATATAGTGGGGTATTTTATAATCTGATAGGGAAATTTGTAAGGAAAAACATGATAGCAAAAGTTAGTAGTGAGGAAAAGTTTAGATACTTAAAAACTCACAAGGTTATGGTCTTCTAGCCCAATTTAAGAAATTGCTAAGACAGATTTATCCAAGAGAAGAACCAAAGAGAAGAATTAATAATATTGAAAAAAGTAGCAGTAAAAGAAAATAAGTTATCTAAAGGTTTTTAAAATCATAGATCCTTCAAATTTTACTATTTGATTTGCCTAAAAATTCACAAAAAATGACTATGTGCTAAAAATGATTGTTAGACTAATCAAAACCCAAGATAAAGTAACATTTCATAAATGGTTGGGCTTTTCTAACATAATTCTTGTATTGAAAAATTATATAAGGATGGTTTGAGTAAGAGAAAAAAATGCCAACTATCGAAATATTTTAACTTGCTATTAAATAGTTGATTTTGATTCATAAATTTATATCAAGATTTTGTCACTTTTTACCAACTCTAGTTTATCTTTTAAGAAAAAAATTGGAAAGTGAAAAGATGTAATTTTGATTCATAAATTTGTGTTAAAACTTCATTATTTTTCCATCACTTCTAATTTAAAAGAGAAAATATTTCATAATAAAATTTTTAGAAGAAAAAGAAAAGAATATAAAAAGAAATTTCAAATGATAACATGAAATTTTGAGATATACATACATACTTTCATTTAATGGTGAATAGGATTATCATATGTCACAATAAGGTTACATTAAAAGCTGCAAACATATTATCACCGACACATCATAAATTTGTGCATAAGAGTTTTACTTTGGACATTTATTTATCATAAGTCAAAATCTCGTTGTTATCAGAGTGCGGATTTTTTCACAAGTGTTTCTTATCACAATAAGACTCTTTATTTCTTCAATGTTTCTATTATTGGAAATCCTTATTGGAGCGAGGATTTTCCCTAGGTGTCTTTATTGGAGTAGGGATACCTTTTATTTTCTTCTCATGAGTTTCTTATTGGAGTGAGGGCTTTTTATCACTTTATCTCTTCAATCCTTGGAAATCCTAATTAGAGTGAGGATCTTTCCAAAGTGTCCTTATCAAAGTTAGGATTGTTTTTTATCTCTTTATCCTTTCTATCTTTGGAAATCCTTATTTGAGTAAGGATTTTCCCTAAGTTTTCCTTGTCGGAGTAGGGGCACCCTTCATTTCTTCCTAAAGTTTCCTTTATTGGAGTAAGGACTCTTTTATCTTTTTATTTTTCTATCCTTGAAAATTATTATCGGATTAATGATTTTCCCCAGGTGCTCTTACTGGGGGCATCCTTTTATTTCTTCCTAAGAGTTTTTTATCGAAGTGAGGACTCTTTATCTCTTTATCATTTCTATTATTGGTGTCGTGTCCCTTCCTGTCTAAGGCCAATTAAACTGAAACAACAAAAGACTTAACCTAAATCTCGCTTCTTAAGTCCTAAAAAACGAGAAGGAAATTAGAGGAATCCTAAGTCATTCCTGGTCAACTATCCTAAAAATAGCAAGTTGGGTACCACAAGGTAGGAGTTGCCACCCAATCGGGGTTAGGAAATACCTTGTTAGGCTAAAACTAGAGTGGTTTAGAACCTTACTATTATTTATACCTCAAATTAATATGGAATTTCAGATTAAATTTATAATTTATCCTTTTTCCTAAGCAGGTTTTACAATTAAAATAAATCACATAAACATATAAAAGGAATAATAAAATATATTTACATAAATAAATAAAATGCTAAAGATAACATACATGAAATCGAGTAATTGGTTATCTTGAGAACTTTAGTTCTCACATGTCAATCTTTAAAAAATAGATTTTATCATTGTGATTTTTATAAGAGAAAAATCAAAGCCCATTTTATTAGAAAAATACCAATTAATTAGGTATAAAATGATTTGGTTATTTTTTATAATGTGTAAAAATTATTTTCTACCCATTATAACATTCACAGAATATACAAGCAAATAATCAGAATAAAATTAAATTACATAACAATTACTTAAAATGCATTCTAATAAAAAAGGAAATAAAAATTACATGGAAATTATCTAAAATACAATCTAACTGAATAAAAATAAAATTACATTAAAATCACTTAAAATACAATCTAATAGAATAAAATTAGAATCAAAATAAATAAAATAAAACGAGAATATTATGAAGAAAATAAAGGTTGGACAAAATAAATAAATAAATAAAAACAAAATAATAAGGGAAGAATAATAAAAGGGTTAATTTCACCAGATATTTGACAGGAGGAAAAAAAGGACAGATTAAATAAAACCCCTAAATAGATCTCATACAACTCACATTATAACAAAACAAAATGTTGGTATGAAGAATAAAATAAAAGGATGAACAAAATAATCAATGGATATAATCAAATAAATACTGCAATAATAGTTGAAAATGGATAATAAGTTATCTCATCTAATTGGTAGATGGATAAAGAAAAAATAAAAGAAGAAGGAGAAGGAATGGTCGAACTACCATGTATAATTGCCTTCAAGAATGAACTCGAGAGAAAATAGGCATAAAACTTTTAAAACAAACTTTACGTATCAGAAAGAGTCATTTAGCAAGTGTTTATCATGTCTTTTTGGTATGCACTTACCGAGAAAGTTCGACCCTTTAGACTAGTATAGAGTTTGACTTTTATATACAAAAATAAAAAATGAAAATGGCCGTTTTGGCCTAAAGGAAATGGGCATTTTCTTAGCCAAAATGGCCATTTTTTCCTCTAAAATGGTTGTTTTTCCATGGCTTATTTAGGAATTTCTTCTGGGACTTAAACGTGTGCAACAGCGCTGTGTTAGGAGCTTAAAATGGTCGTTTCAACAAAGTGAATATGGTCATTTTAGCCTAAAAAATGGCTATTTTTGCTTGAGCAAAATAGTTGTTTTGGGCAGCAAAACGACGCTATTTTGCCCCAAAATAGTGCAAATAAAAACTTTTATTTTTAATTGATTTTTTCAAAAAATTTTCTCCGTACTGTGGGGGCTTCGCCCCTCATACCCCTTTTGGCATTAATGTTGGGCATTAGGCTCGAGCTTATTGGCTCAAGCCCTCAACCCACTATAAATACCTATTTTTCTTCCATTTTTTGTCACATTGTGAGCTTATCGGGCTAGATAAAAGTCCACAGTCAAAAATTAACTATTTTTCTTGAGTCTTGGTGACAAAATTCTTATTTATCAGAATTTTTCTATCTTTGTTCATCTTTAGGCAATCTAAACCAAGTATCTATAGTTGCCTGCAACTTTGGAGAGGTGACAACAAAGTATGTGAGGTGATCCAAAGTTTAAAAAGATACGTACCTTATAGGGCAACCCTTTTTATAGGTGACCCGATGTTAACTTGGGCAGTGCTAGAGATATTACACCCGAGGTTGATTTTTCTTTAGACAGTGCTTGAGACATTGCATCTAAAATTGGTATGATTTAGGCAGTGCTAGAGACATTACACTCGAAGTTGGTTTCTTCCTTTAGATAGTGTTAGAGACACTGCATCTAAAGTTTATTTAGTTCAAGCAGTGCTTGAAGACATTGCACCTGAAGTTGGTTTCTTCCTTTAGACAATGCTCAGAGACATTGCATCTAAAGTTAATTCAGTTCAAGCAATGCTTAGAGACATTGCACTTGAAGCTGGTTTCTTCTTTAAGATAGTGCTTGGAGATAATGTATATAAGGTTGGTTTTTGTTTAGGCAATGCTTAGAGACATTGCACCTGAAGTTGATTTCTTCCTTCAAATAGTGCTTAGAGACATTGCTCCTAAAATTGATTTTTTTAAAAATAGTGCTTGGACACATTGTATCTGAAGCTGACATATTTGTTTAGATGAATTTCTTATTTTTCATTGACCTAGCATCACTATCCTTGCCCCCTGTAACTGAACAAATGGTGGGTGGACTATTAGTGGTTCAACATTTGTGATGTTACACACAAATTGATCTTGAAAAATTCTAATTGCCCTTTGCAAAAAAAAAAGAGGTGAAATGTGTCAGTGAATGTATCATAATCATTCCTTTAATGCATGTAATTCATGAATGTATCTTTTATTTATGTCATTGTTGTACTTTTATTTCTCAATAATTGCATTTTCATATCGTTTGCACATTATAATTATTGTACGTCATCTTATCTTATTTCATTCCACTTTTTTTTCTTTGAAAAGATAAAAGCAATAAACGACACATGATAAATAAAATCTATCAATTTCATAAATGAGATAATTCTTTTGTATAATGGTTTGTGTCCTACTCTAAGATGTACAAATGATATAAACAAAAAGAGATAAATCTAGCAACTGTAACTCTATCTCCATGGCCTCTATCCTATTGGTCAGCTCATGATGAGTCTCTTCGATCCTCGTGCTAAGGTCTGCATGTATAAACTGGAGTTGCTCCATAAGCCACATCTTCATGCCTCGTAGTAGGGTTTCAAACAAGGGTAAGGGTGGTGCTGAAGAAAATGAACTTGCCTCATTTGTTCACTGCCTCTATGCCGATAGCTTTATAGGCGAATCCTCACCTAACTACTGTGTAAGGCTTGTAGTGAAGTAGTTATCCTCTCCTGGCTGCTCTCCTACCTACTCATCAAGCTCGACTATTATCAGTAGCCTGTAACCCGTTGGTGACTGGGGATCACTATTTGTAATCTCAATAATGATGTAAGTGTTGCTGTCAACCTAGAGATGCTGCTAGAGTTTTATGCCTAAGTGCTACTCCAGAATGCCTAACCCTAATAGGATGGCCATGATGACTCGTCCGACAATAATCCCTTTACCAAGGGATCTACTAGCCCGGTGTAGGTACTTGAGGATGGTCAGTGTTAGGTTAAATCAAACATTGTTCTCCATAGCCCAAAGTCCATAGAGCTCAGTCTAGTTCGCCTAACCGACACTGCTAACATGTCCCAAGTAGCTGACCGCAGAGATTCAATGTAGATAGCAGTGGACAAAGTCTTTAATGGATGATACCTTGGTCTGACTAGCATTGTAGAGCGTGCCAGCCTAACCAAAGAACTCTCAGTGCTTGTTTAAAGATATAAGGATCTCTATAACCCCATCTATTGGCAGGTAGAGGAGCTTGATGAACTACAAAAAGGATATCTGGTATTTAGTATAAAGTGTGGTGAACTAAATAGATGTAGTGTTGTGGGGATATGCATGTTAAAACTAGAATGTGCTTAGAAACTCCAGAGTAATGGCTAGGTATGTGGCATATCTCTAAAAGTAGAACTCCCTCAATCCTATCTATGTTAGTGGCTAATCTACTCACTCAAGTACACCTAGCTCCCTGAGAGTGTGAGTGCATAGGTAGTAGCTCCCTATTTGAGTGACAGCGGAGAGGCATCAAAACTACTCAGCTTCTTTGTGAGATAGCTAGCTAGGTACAGCCATATGCTCGAGCATGGGTTGGTGACATCGGTAGCTCTACTGGTATTGTGGGGTTATGATTGGTTGATTGTGTATATATATAGTGGTTAAGAGTAAGGATAAATAGTTGGAAATGCAAAAAAAAAAAAGGAAAAAATTGGCCTTTAAATAGTAATCAGGCCAAAATGGTCACAAAATGGTCATTTTTGCTAGGGCAAAACTTCCCATTTTAATCTTCCTAGGCTATAAATGCACTCATGTATGCATGGATCCCCATGCCACTTAGGTTTTTTTTGTGTTTTCTATATCAATAGGTGACGAATTTCTTCAAAAACTTCATAAGATTCTTAATCTTCCCTTTACATAGGCAATTTTTATTTTGGCTCATTTTAGTGGCTTAAAATTTCTCCGAAGGGTCTGTCTTGACTTATCCTTTTTGAAGGCTGCTATCCACTTTTAGGACTCACAGTTCTATGTTTTTCGATTTTATCATCAAGAATTATGCCTCATGTCTAAAGAGTTTGTTGCAATACCGAGGATATCTTATTCATCCGATACACTACCTTGTTGTCCAAACTACATTCCTCAATACCCATATGAAATAATTGATACCTTTAACATACTCTCATTATTAGGAGTTAGATGGGTCCCGAGGTGAGAGCTTGTTTCCTTGAATTCTTTGTTAGCCTATGTCGAAGGCTATACTAACATTCATTCCCTTTGCACATGTGTATATTTATTCATCTTTTTCTCTAAATATCTCACAGTTACTTTTAAAGGCTATTTTAGAGATCATCAACTATTCAGTGTAATAAATAATCTGATGAAGGGTTTGAATCTTTTCCCTTAATCCTTGTTGAGACTGTCCTAAGCCTAGATGCTATACAATTAAGAGAAGTTGATTTCTTCTGTAGGAGCGCGCTTCTACTTTAGGTTTTTTTTTAGAATAGATCACCCCCTAAGGGGTTTTTACCCTATTCCATAGTCTGTCTTTTGCTTAGAAAGCGCTTTCAAATTTGTATTCTTAACAAACTTTTTAAGGATAGACTGCCTTTAATAGGTTTTTATCCTATCCGTAGCTTGACTTTTGCTTAGGAAGCCCTTATAAGTTTTCATTCCTAACAACTTTTTTTTAGGTTTGGTTGTAGGATAAGCTTTACTTGTTGGATGATCCTTGCCCTCTTGTTCTTAGGTCCTATAGTTTGAAGCATTTATTGCCTTGTGCCATCTTCCATTGCTTTACAAATGTTCAGCAGTGGGCATTCTAGTTAGGTGCCATAATTAATGATAGCATAAGTTTCAGAAGCCCTTAGATTCCTTTACAATATGTGTGACGTAGTGGCACATCAGGCTACATTCCCCTAGTTGGTTTACACAAGGTCACTTTTTGCCTTCTTGATTAGTGTGTCAAATAGTTTGGTGAGACCCA
>CANXYI010871747.1:0-19991 GCA_948208565.1 Hura crepitans
TAAAAAGATAAAAAAATGCATGATTAGCATAAGGTATATGTGTAGTCAAAAACATGTCTATGGGTGTAAATGAGTATGGCATGCTTAGTGTGATCCTAAAGAGTGTTTGAGGTTCATAATACATATGCCTTAGACCAATGATGCATGATTTAGTAATATGATATGTGATAAACTTGCATAATGAGTGGTGGTCGAGGAATATAATGGGTTTTTATTATCTTAAATGGCATTAAATTGTAATGGTATGTAAGTGAGTATACTGAAGCTATGGATAAATGAGTGGTTGTATGAAGAACACCATGAAAAATGCATGAATAAGGCTAGACAAGGGTTGAACTCGAGAGTTATATGGGTGTAATTAGGCATGAAAGTGATAAAATATGTATGTAATGAATATGCCTAAAATACTGTACTTATGTGAGCTATGGTGGCTTAAATTATATTGGCATAAACCTAGTCATATTATAACTTAAAATGGCATGTGACATAGGTAAGGAATGGCTTGAATAATGAACTTATGTTTGGCTAGAAAGAATGTATGAGAAGTGCTTGTTTTTGCCTTTAAGGGCTAAGGGTGGTAAATGAACAATGCACCTAAATTATGTGCCTAAAATGACTAGTATGGTGTGATCTTTTGTAATAACATGTGTGCCTAGATTTTGGCTTTTTATATGGCCTAAGTTTTGGTTGACTTTAGGCATATGAATGCATGAGATAGCTAGTTAAAATAGCATTCAAATTAGACCTAGGATGGTCCTTAAAATGAGCCTTGAAAGTGGTCGAAAGGACCTATAACTATCCAGTAGACCTATACCTAAACCAAAAATGTCATTAGATAGAAAATGTTAAATTCTTGAGAAATAATGTTATGATAAATTGAGACATATTAAACATTGTATATTTGTTAGAATCGAACTTAAAATTTTTTTTGGCCTTTTTACTCGGTAGAGCCAAAATGTGGCTACATCAGGCTGGCTGAAAAATAAACTGTGTAACAAAATTTATAACTATATGTTATTGCAACTTAAATATTATAAAGACACTATTGGTCAATTAATGGACTTAAAATGAGCTACTTGGCTCATTATGTCACAAAGATCGATGTTATTTATTTGTCTCTAGAGAGGCTATGGGCTAATCTTTGTTATGGCACATATATCGGTGCAATGGTGTAGGTCTAGAATGAGGACCACTGTACCATTTTATTTTCCCTCTAGATCCAATGTCTGCTAAGGATGTCTCCTGAGTTAGGCTAGCTAAAATGATTCAATAAAATTAATAAACCCACATATGATAGTGAAACATGACATATGGGCATTTTAGTAATTTTCTACTCGAAATGAATAAAGGCTTAAAATTGTATAGTTTGACCACTAAATGAGTAATAATGACTTAACACATAAATTATATGGCTTGTAATAATTAATTTAATAATTTATAGATAGAAACACCCTAGGGGTAAAATGGTAATTTTGCATGTTAGAGTTATAAATTTAACTTGGGATATCAGTATAACATAAAAATAAAAGTATAATGCATGGTTTAACTTTTAGACATGTTTTAATAGTTGAATTCACTACTGAGTATTTTTATACTCAGCGTACCTATTTCGGTGCATCGGTACCCAAAACAAGGACATCGCCTCGTAAAGCGCATAGCAAAATTCAGAGGTCCTATTGAAAAGATTAATCATTTTTATGAGTAGATTTTGCACTCTATGTACTTTGGTAAGGAATAGGTGTGATGTATATAAGGAACACAAAGTAGCAATTGTTTATAATAGACTATGTTGCAATTATTCATGTGATGGTTTCTTTTATGAATGTGTGCTCTATAATGATGCTTGTGAGCCTAAAGCTTTTTGTATTTTTCATTATGGCTTGAGGCCTATGATTTTTATGTGATAGATAATGTTGTTAGGATGGTATTTGGGGGACTAAAAGGGTCCAGGTGATGTGATATGTGGTATAGAAGTGTCTATAGGTAGAAGATAATTTTGGGATAGTAATCTAGGCAGCCGTCATGTTGTCGAATTTTTTAGAATATCGGGCTATGTAGAAATTCTTCTAAAATAGCTAGAATAGGATAATATAACTTCAATGGTCTATAGAACCTAACTAGACTGAATTTGGAATTCGACAGAGTTATCTAGTACACTATAAGTAAAAGTTATATGAATAAGTAAGGGAGAAATTTTAGGATGGGTGACCAAGTAGAAAGTGCACTGCTTATTGTGTTTCTTTGAGAATCTAGTAGAGGGTGTCACAAAAAAGGGGCAATTCATCTAGGGTGAATAGTGACCAAGGTGAGAATTAAGGGTTATTTTTATTGTTTATAATTTTTTTAGGGTAGGATTTAAGTTACATAATGTGTATTTAAGCTTAAAATTCAATTTGGAAGTTTAGAGAATTTTTATTGACTTTTCTTTGATAAGAAATGTATATGTTTGTAGAGAAAGAAAGAGAAGTTGTAGAAAGGAAGGAAGACAAGCCTTGAAGAAGGATTTAGAGGTGTTTTGGAAGCCTCAGTAAGTGAATTTAGTGATTTATGCATTGAGTATTAATTAATTGTATAATTTAGGCATGTGTGCATGTGTATGTTATGTGTATATTTGTATATAGTTGTATGTATATGTATACGTAACATTTTAGCATGAGATATTTATGTTGTATGATGCTTGGATGATGTGAGAAATAGAGGAAAAATAAGTTGGATTGCTAAAGACCATGACTAGCTGAATTATTCATCTAAGGGATTTCACTAGATATAAGTGTTATTTAATGTAAAAAAGGTATAATATTATTTCTAACTAAGTGGTATACCATATTCTAAAGGCTTAAAATAAAGAAATGTAAAATTTAAGTGGAATAGGGTAAAGTAGTTGAATGGTAGGGGTGGGCACCTAGGTGACATAAACCTAATTTAATGAAGTATAAAAGTGAGATTTAATGAGAAATAATGAGATATTAAATATATAAAGGAAAAATGTGAGACCTTTATTTGAATGGTTTGGGTGACCAAATGACAATGAAAAAGAAAAGGAAATTAGGTGATGTCTCTATATGGAATGTTATGAGAAAATAACTAATGTCATTTTGTATAAAGAATTAACATAAGGATTATATATAATGATTTAAAGAGGAATAAAATGATACTTGAGAAATGACGATGAAAAAAAAGACGAGATAATAATATGATAACACTTGAGCATGGTCAAAGGGACTAATATTTATTTATAAATTGAAGATTAAATGGACTTTAAATTAAGGGCAATATTAGTTAGACACCTAATGGATAGGTTGATCGGTCAACTAGGGAGTAGCAGTTGCTAGGACACTTCGATGTTATAACATATTTATCCATGATGATAACTATACTTTGATATTGATATTTTTATTATTTTTTATGGGTGTAGCCACCTTGAGCTCCATTAGGGCCACTAAACACATAAGACATGAGATGTAATAATAGGTGTAGTTTTCAAGGTCCAGAATGAGGATCCTTGCATAAGCTTCGAGATAGGTGCAACCATTGAGATTTTGAGATAGAACCCTTTGCATAGATTAAGATTCATAATGGGTATAGCTGTTAAGGTCCAAAATGCGGGCCCTTGCATGATTCTACATCCCATTATTCAGAGTTTAAAGTGTATTTTTTTAAATATAGGCCACTTCACTAAATAATAAATATGATTAAATAAATAAGATGTAAAATAAATGAAGTGATGAAGGTTAATGACTTATAATGTCAAGAATCCCAAGTAAATTAAACTGATGTTAATATCCATATTATAAACATGATTTGTTACTTGAGTGTCTTACATATTGCTTCTTGCATGTGATATAGTGCATGAATCATTAAATTCACAACTAAGCATATATTTACCATATCGGTTTTTTAATGCATAGGTTGTTGATAGTTCATACGGTTCAGCCAAACTGGAGTAGCATAACACTCAGCCTACTCCTGGTTGTAGTCTTTTATTTCTTGTTTATATATGTTATATGTATAACCACTGATATATAGGTAGGGAACTGTGTTGTAATAGTAATGATACATAGTACAATTAGACTAATGTTAACTCTATATATTAGTACTATTGGACTGATGTTAACTCTATATATACATGTTCTAGTTATGTGTGAACTATTGTTAAATGATGATGATAAAGCCTATGGTGGATTAGAAGGATCCTATGTGTGGTGCTATAGACAGAATGAATATAGAAATTTATATTTTATAGTTTTAAATTTTTTTATTTTTACCTGGATCGCTATTATGTTGCCAAATTTTTATTAATAATTCTTTCATAAGAAATTCCTTAAAACACTGATAATCAAAATGAAAGATCCCTTAAAACATTATGCTGCATGTTAAATAATGGATATTATGAACAAAATAATACAAATTTAGATTAGAAAACTAGCAGGAAATAAGATCTCTTATTGTGTTAAATGAGTGAAAGGCAAAGTCAATACTATGAGTGGTGACCTTCTGAGAAGTGACATCTCTTATTCAGTTTGGATAATTGATTGGGTAAAGGGAGTTACAAAGTTTGAGACCTTCGTGGTTAGTATAGAGACCTTTATGGTCAAGATTGAGACCTTCATGGTCAGTGTTATAACCATTGTGGTTAGGATTAACACCCTCATGGTCAGAGTCTATAGATTATATTAGAGCTCTTTATATTGGATTATCATGCGAGTGCAGATATAAGGATGTTTAATAGAACCACCATACATAATCTTATAAAGGTGCAACTGTTGAGAGGTTCAGTAGGGCCTCTGCACATTATCACTATTGTAGTAGCACGGAGGTCCAAAATATAGGCCACTACACAACGCAATCCTGATATCCACTATTTGGATATATGTCTTCTAGATATGGGCTAAAATGTAGATTGCATAAATGTAACATGAATTTATATAAATGAATAAATAGAAAGTTAAAAGTAATAACTTCGTAACTAGGAAATAACTTAGCATTAATTTTATAATTAACTTGATTAAAGGTTATGTAACTTAATAAAAATATACACATATGTAGACCCATAAGAATAGCTTGAATATAGATAAGTTTATACATATAAATAAAAGATGCTAAGATGACACCTTAAAATGGTTAATCGGTAATAAGATGAGTAAAGGATTAACATGAATACTAGATAACATGTTTGTTTTCAAATGCATGTATGCCATGAATGCAAGTACGTATGTTTGCATATTTTAATGAATACACCACTAGGCATTATGCTGAGTGCATTATGTTTTCTTGATGCATAGGTTATAGATAGGTTTAGTATTAGCCTCAAGATAGCAGTGCAGTGTAGCTTAAATAACCATAACTTGGTATAACCTCTCTTTCTTTTATGTGATGTAATTATAGTTAACGGAACTCATATGTATATATGTATAGAGTGGGTCCAATATAGTGATTTGTATATATGTAGCCTACCAAAGCACCTTGTTCATGTAATCTTAATTGACCATTACTAGTGGTACATGATTATTATGTAATGTATGCTTGACATAGAGTAATATTGAGATTGTAATACTTGTTGTGTTTGAGATGTAATTGATATGTTGTGTATTAATTGATGATGATGGAGGTTCAGAAGGACCTATATGACTGAGTTTGAATTTGTGACTATTATAGGATTGTTATTTTCATAAGTTTATTTCATGACATGCCACCGGATAGACGCTATGTTGTCAAATTTTTATTAAATAAAAAAATGGGACCTCATACATTTATATTAATAATAATTGAGCTAAAACTACTCATGAGACCCCGATGCTCATCATGTAAACATGTAATAGGATCATTAGAAAGATAATAATAAAATTGGTTAACATGTCATCTCTTATTTGGATTGGCAATATTTTGAGTAGGAGGTGACATAATGTGTCATGTCTCATTTGGATCTGCCTACTGGATCAAGTGAGAGGTGTCACAGTAGGTGGTATTAGAGCCTAGCTTAGGCATTCTTAGCCTGCATATAAGTGCCATAAGGTCCATATTTATACATATATAACACAACACTACAGTGCATGAGGCTGATATTTATTTCTTTGTATAGATTAAAGATGAGTGAGAAAAGGTTACTCACTGGTGTGGAGGAGGTAGATAGTCATGCTCTCACAATTATATAGGAGCTAAGAAGTTCAATAACACTTAGACCGTGTGATGCAATGTAGCCAGTGCCAGTACAACTAGCATTGCTAAAACCAGTACAACTAGCACTAATATAATAGATGTTTAACATATTTAGGCAAGTTGTAGTAGCTGTCACTCTTTAACCATCACTAGCACTATAACAGCCACTAGTGCCACAAACCCTTTCGAAAACCTACCTTGATTGTGTGAAAAAGATAAGGGCAATTGATTTTCTAGGTACAAACTAAGATGATTCAACAATAGCAGAATATTGGCCTGCAAGAATAGATAGAATCTTATAATAGCTAAGGTGTACACTAAAGGATGGCCTAATCTATGCAACATCTATACTACAGGAAAAAAGGTTTCGCTGGTAGCAGACAATTCTACAGAGGAAGCTAGTAGCAGAAATTACATGGGAGTTCTTTCTTTAAGAATTAAAGAAAAGGTATATTACAAAAGGCAGTCTAGCAAAAAAAAGGAAGCAATTCTTAGATTTAAAGTAGAGAGGTAGGCCAGTATTAGAGAATAAGGAGTTTGCCCGGTTTAGTAGATACATAGCAACTATAGTTTCTACAGAAGAGAAAAGATGCAAAAGGTTCAGGAAGGCCACGATACTGACATTAGATTATTAGTAGCTATTAACAAGATATGAGAGTTCTTTGTATTGGTTTTTACTGCCCACATTATAGAAGATATCATAAAGGAGAGATGGGAGAACTTTTAAAAAAAGTCCTTCATAGCGAGCCAAGCGAGCTTAACATTAGAACCTAACAAGAAGTAGAAAGGAAGCCCTAGCACCTCAACACTTGTTCAGTGATTGGGCCCAGTATGGTAGTTCAGACCACATTAGTAACAAAGGCCAGCCACCAATACTACAGTCTCTATAGCTAGAAGTAATTTCCTAGTGTGTGACATATGTGGTAGGAGACATAGAGGCATATGATTAAAACTGATCCCTAAAGTGTGTTACTAGTGTGGCTATGAAAGCCATTATCAGAAAGATTGTCCATTGAGGCTAGACATAGATGATTCCTCTAGTCTCTAGGCTACTTTACCTACTCTAGCTAGGAGCCAAAGGGAGTGTAAAGTTGAGATAACATGAACCAATCAGAGGCCCTGAGCATAAATAAACCAAAGGATTGAAGAGTAGGCATTAGCTCACCTTTATACAATCTGTGCCAAAAAAAAGATGTATTCCCTTGATGTTATTATAGGTACCTTTTATTTCTTTTACTCCTCTATTTTGGCATTAGATGACATAAGATCCATGCTCTCCTACATATGCATTACAGTAGCATAAGAAAGATGCCTTCAGTCAAAACCTCAAGTACTGAAATCTTGGTCAATAACCAAATAAGATAACATGTGATAGTGAACAAAGTTTTCAGAGACTACCCATTAGTTTTCTAAGGATAAACCTACCCCACCAACCTAATTGAATTACCCTTTAATTAGTTTGATGTTATATTAGGAATAGACTAGCTATCCAGATGTAACCAAAATATTAGATTATAGACAAAAGAGGCTCACCTTTACGATAATAAGAGGAGAGGAAATTACAGTAGTTGGTAAGAGAAATAACTTCTTATCTAGTGTTATCTCAATAGTAGCAATAATAAAATTGATCTAAAAGTGTTGCCAAGCATGCCTAGCACATGTAGTTGACACTTAACAAAAAAGGCCTGATGTCCGTCATATACCAATAGTGCTAGAATTTACTAATGTTTTCTAAGATAAATTACCTAGGCTACCACAAAACCTGAAAATAGAGTTTTCCATTGATGTGCTCCCAGGCATAACACCTATATCAATAGCCCCCTTATAGAATGGCACTTGTAGAGCTAAAAAAAACTAAAAGTACAATTGTAGAAGCTATTAGATAAAGGGTTTATCAGGCTTAGTGTTTCACCCAAAGGAGGACTAGGGTTATTTGTCAAGAAAATTGATGGCTCACTACGGTTGTGTTTTGACTACAGATAGCTTAACAAAATGACTATCAAAAATAAATACCCACTACCTAAAATCAATGTTTTGTTTGATCAATTGAAAGGGTTCAGTGTCTTCTCCAAAATTGACTTGAGATCTAGGTACCATTAGCTCAGGATAAAGGAATCTAACATTCCAAAGATAGCTTTCCGCATTAGTTATGTACATTATGAGTTTCCAGTGATGGTATTTGGGCTAATAAATGCTCTTACAACATTTATAGAGTTAATAAATTGAATATTCCGACCATACTTAGACAAGTTTGTGGTGCTATTCATTAATGATATCCTTATGTATTCTAAAACTAGAGAGGAACTTGAATAACACCTCAGGCTGGTATTCCAATCAATAAGAGAGAAGTAACTATATACCAAGCTAAGCAAGTGTGAATTTTGGTTGAATGAAGTGTAATTCTTAGGACACATAGTGTCAGTTAAAGGAATCAGGGTAGACCCTAGTAAAAATAAAGTTGTGCTAGAGTGGAAATCCCTAAAGAATGTGATAGAGATCAAAAGCTTCCTAGGGTTAGTTGAATACTATAGGCAATTCATTAAGGAATTCTCTATGATTGTAGCTCCTATGACATATTTATTGAGAAAAGATGTGAAATTTCTTTCGGATCAGAAATGGGAGGAGAGTTTTAACACATTAAAAGTCATGTTGATAGAAGCTCCAATCCTTTCACAACTAGAACCCAAGAAGGAGTTTGTCATTTACAGTTATGCCTCAATCAATAGACACAGATGTCTATTGATTTGGGATGGTAAAGTTATGGCTTATGCATCCAAACAACTGAAACCCTATAAAAGGAACACTCCTGTTAATGATCTTAAATTAGCAGGCACTATTTTTGCTTTAAAAATATAAAGGCATTAATTCTATAGTGAAAGGTGCTATGTCTATATAGACTATAAGGTTTTAAAATACTTGCATACCTAAAAGGAATTAAACTTAAGGCAACGAAGATGGATTAAGTTGATTAAAGATTATGATTATTTGATTGATTATCTTTTTAGTAAGGCAAATATGGTGGTAGATGCCTTAACTTGGAAGTTTTTATACAACTTAAAGGTAATGGTTGTCTGATTATAGTGCTGGGAAGATAGGGCCTTGCAACTAAACTACATGTAAAGCCTAACTTAATATAACAAATGGTGGAAGTACAATAAGATGATGATAAGTTACATCACATAATGAGCTTAGTCAAAGAGCGAAAGTCAACTAAACATGAATTTAAAGTAAATGGATACATATATTGCCATTACTATAATGCCTATAAGTTAAGGTTGCAAGAACAGTACCTCTAAGGCTCGAATAGTGTTCCTAGAGTGTCAGTCACCTTTATGAGGCCCGAGGTGGGGCATACTGGTCATAAAACTTTAAGGGGCTTAAAAATGATGAAAATGGCTTAATTTAAATATTTAGTAGGGCTAATAAATTATTTTAGCCTATAATCTAATGGGCCGTAGACTCAGATGGATTGGAGTTGGGAATAACCCAGAATGTGCCCAAATAAACCTGAAAATACCTTACCCTGAAGGCTAAAAATTCCTTCACTATTGAAGAAATTTTTGAAATCCTAGGTCGTTTGCAACTTTTCCTTAATTTTTTATTTTACACATAAATTGAGATAATTGGTTAACTATCCCGTCTAGGGAATTTGGCATGATCATGGCCACCTATCTTTATAATATAAAAAGTGGACCATATATATGCATGTACATAATTAAAATCAAGCCATCTTCGTCCCTAAATCCACTAAGGCCAATGCCATACTCACTCTATCTTTTCTCCCTCATTTTTATTCAATTTTTGCTTATTTCATCTTGAACTCTTTCAAATATTATATGAAAACTATTCCCAACGATGACTAGAACCCAATCTAGCCTTAATTTTGGAAAAAAAAAAAAAGGTTGAGGTGAAAACAAAGGCAGATAAGTTTAGGGTTTTGAACCCCTAAACTAAATTGGGCCATGAATTGAATCTTAATTATTTTTATAGGTAACTGTACATTCTCTAGATTATAGTTATGCTATTATTTTTGAATTTGGATGTGTGCATATTTTTTAATGAATTTTATAATTTTGGATATATGATTGAAATTTGAGAACAAGGAGAGGAATAAGATTTGAAAACAAGGAGAGGAATAAGAACTAAGGCAAGGAAAAGTTATAGGATCAATCTTGTGACACCCCCTACTAGATTCTCAAAGAAATCCAATAAGTGGCACAATTCCCACTAGGTCACCTATCCTAAAATTTCCACAGTGGTCATTTATTTAACTTTTACAAACTTCTGTCTAAATTAGGCTATCTAAGTCCAAAACCACTTCTATTAATTCCTATGGTCCATTTAAGTTGGAAATAATCATACTCAGTCATTATAGAGGAAATTTAGTCTTACTCAGGTATTACCTAAAAATCCTTTAGGATAACGGTTACCTGAGTCCTATCCCTAAAATTTAACAATCCTATTAAACACTTTTATAGATCATTCATAACACCTAGACCAATCTGGTCCTTTAATTTCATCCTATCATTATCATCTAGCACATAACAAACTCAGGCCTCAGGCTACAGATAAAACTATACAAGGATATAAAGCCTTAAGCTTGCATCGACATTAACATCATACATACACATTCATTTATCATGGAATTTGCATAGAAATGTTAAATTTACATCAGTAAGTCTCAATCACTTAAGTATATTACATTCTTAAAGCTCAAATACATGTTCTTACCCATTTCCCACCTAAGTACATAGATATCTAAATGTACATTAATATAACCAAAATCTTCACCTGTATCCTTTCAATCACTGTCGTCATGCTTTATGAGGTAGGTCTCACTGTTGTGTACCTACGCACCAAAATTGGTATGCTGAGTATACAAGATACTCAGTGGTGAATTTAAAGTAGTTTAGTCATGGTGTAAGCTTATTTCTTATTGATGTAGTTAAAAATGAAATTTTTAATTTCATTAAATAATTTAAATGTTCTCTAGGGTGCCAAATTACTAAAATACCCTTAAAGTATTTGTCTAGTCTAGAAATAACATTTCTGACTCAATTTAGATAAATTAAAGTGGGGATTGATCCTTAATCCATGCTACTTTAGAAGAATTGCTAAATCTACATTAAAAGTGGAAAATTACCAAAATACCCTTGTATTGTTCTTTTATTACTTCTCTCGAAATAGTTATTCATATTTGTTTGACTTTATCTTTTCTACAATGTTTATATGTCTTAAAGTAGTCTTCTCACCTTCTATGTATGTATATTTACTTAACTTGGTTATTTAGATTAATTTGGCACATCCGTGCAAAATGACTCAAATGCCCTTTATCTAGCAACTTGTCTATTTAAGGAAACACTGTTCCATTATACTCAATCTTTTTTTTCATAATCAATCTAATTCTTTAATTGATTAAATTTACTGGCCCGATTAGAAAGATGACACTTTAAAACATTAGATCGAGAGGGATAATAACTAGTGTAGTGGCCCCCATTCTAGACTTACATCACTATATCGACATGTGTGCCATAATAGAGCACAGCCGTAGCCTCCCCAGACATAATAAAAGTAACTGTGTGGCATAATAGAGATTAGCCCGTAGGCCTCCCCAACCATAATAAAAATAACTAGGTGGCTTAATAGAGATCAGCCCATGGGCCTCCCTAACCACAAATATCTGTCAAGAACTGGGTGAAATAATAGAGATCAATCCATAAACCTCTCTAGCCACTAATGAACACCATTAATAACTAGGTGACATAATGGAGATCAATCCATAGACCTCTTTAGCCACTAATGAACTAGCAGCTTCAAAACCCTAAGTTAACCAGTCAACCTATCCAGTAGGTGTCTAACCATTGGGCCAAGTAGCTTAATTTAACTTGATTTATTAGCAAAATTATTCTTATTATATATAAGTCTCAAAAATAGATAGATAAAATTTTATCTTATATTTTAAAATTTTAGTCGGATTGGTATAACCACCTTTTGGCTCTACTGAATAAAATTAAGAAATAATTTTTAAGTCTATTGTTGCAAAAATTTAAGGTATCTTATTTTACAATTTATGAAGACATTTCCACTTTAAAACTTAATACTTTTCTAGTCTAGTTATATTTTTGGTATAGGTAAAGGTCCGCTGGATAGTTATAGGCCATTTTGACCACTTTTGGAAGTCAATTTTTTGGGATTATTCTAAGTTTGATTTCATTATAGTTTTCATTATTCCTCTTAAGATTTTACTAGGCATTAGACCAATTTAATCTAGGCTAAGTCTATGGCCAAAGTCTAGGGAATAAGCCATATGAAGCTAGGCGAATTCCATGACCAAAGTTATGGGCACCATGCCATTGTCACTGGGCTAAATCTATGGCCAAAAAGTCATTAAATTATAGCCTCTTAAAGGCACAATCAAAGCTCAACTCACTAACTCATTTGATGCCATTTTTAAGTCATTACTTCAAGCTTTAGGTATATATTTTAATTTAAGTCCTTCTTAGCCATTTCAAGGCACTTTACTAAGGTATGTATTATGACATCTTAAGTTTATAACCTTAATTAATCCCTTAGGCATTTTATGCTAGTGTTTAATCCTTAATAATATACTTACTCATTACTTTTACAATAATGATTTTTATGCCAACATGCTATAAGCAACTTTTGGGTCCATAGGGAAAATGGACTAAATTTTGATTCTTTATTACCAAAATACAACATTCAAGCACTTTTCCATGTTATGGTTTCAGGTATGATGATGAACATTACAATCGAAGTTAATTTAGCTAAGGCACATATAACATTTCTTAGAAACCATTCCATATAACTCATAAATACAAGCGCAATTGCATAATTCACCACTCTTTCCCAACTCAATTAGTCATAAATTTCATTCTAACATCTCATACATTACTGAATTTATCTCTTAGCCCATCTACAGTGAACAAAAGCACTTATATCCCCCAAAAACAACAAAGGTATAAGGCTAATTTTAGCAAAACTCTCAAGACATAGTCACTAACATGGTAAATGTGCACTCCTTCATCACAAAGAAGGAAGGAATTACCCTTAATTTCATCATTCCAGCCACTATATCACAAGGTCTGTTAACCTAAGCACCCAAAATCCATGAAGAAAAGGGTGTAAATTCACTTACATAAGCCTTTGAAGTTGTTAATCCCATCCAAACACAAGCTATGAGCCTCATTCCAACTTCCATTGTAGTTTCGTTCTCCCTCTATAAGCAATCATTTGCCACCCAATGGCCACTAATGAATTATACACACATACATACATGTCTTAGCTACAATTTAGCATCAAGAATCATTGAAAAAGTCTAAGAAATTGGGTAGATACAGCTAAGAACTCACTTTCATGTCATGGTTTGGGACTATTCTAAACCAATCACCTTGTTAGACTTTTTTTATCCCAAACCACAACTCTTTTTGTCTTCATTCTTTTTCCTAATGATCTATAACATCCTAAAGAATTTTTAGCCACTAGAATCACTTCATTTAGCCATTGGAGAAGAAAGTTATGGCCAAAATATAGAGGAGGTGGTGTCAAGAATTCTAAGTAGAAAGGGGAAAATGCCTAAAATGAATTTTTGGTCTATGACAAGTGGAAATACACTTGTCATGCCTTCCTTGCCAATTACCAAGTGTACCAAGCCACTTGGCATCATTGTGGGCCCTATCTTGACATCTCAACATTTTCTCGAAAATTCTTAAACCATCCTAATTTTTCGAAAAACTTTAAAAATTCATTAAAATTCACTCAAACCTCTAAAAATTACATTATTTATTTAAAATTCCCACTTTAATCACCTTTAACTGCTCATAAATGTTTGTGATCAAATTACACTGATAGGGTAGTTTTTAGATAGCATTAATTTGTGTGCCAACCTAAAAAATTTTGAGATTTTGAAAATGACCTCTGATTCCAAAATTTTTTTCACTATTGGACTCATATGATTTTCTAACTTCAAGATCCACTATTTTTGAGTCCGTTTGGGCACATCTCGAGTCAGTCCCATCCTAAAAAGTTTTTTATTAGCTCGATAGGTAGCTTACAACCTGAAATATATTGTTGGTTTGCTAAATTTTTTTATTTTGCCTTTTTCATCATTCTAGAGCCCTTTGATGTTTTACGACCTATACCACTACCTCAATCCACATGTAAGTGACCCAACACCCCAGATGTACTCCTTGAACCTAGTTCTTGATAGATATTTATGGTTGGGGAGGCCTACGAGCTGATTTTCATTAAGCCACTTAGTTATTTTTATTATGGTTGGGGAGACCCACGGGCTGATCTCTATTATGTCACACAGTTACTTTTATTATGTTTGGGGAGGCTACAGCTAATCTCTATTATGGCACACATACCGGTGTTACGGCATGGTCTAGAATGGGGGCCACTACAGTAGTTATTATCCCTCTTGATCCAGTGTTTTAAAGTGTCGTCTTTCTTGTTTAGGCAGAGAATTTAATCAATTAAAGAATTAGATTGATTATGAATAAAAAGATTGAGTATAATAGAATAGTGTTTCCTCAGACAGATAATTTGCCAGATAAAAGGCATTTTAGTCATTCTACATGAATGTGCCAGATTAATCTAAATAACTAAGTTAAGTAAATATACATACATAAAAGGCAAGAAGACTACTTCAAGACATATAAACACCTTAGAAAGATAAAGTCAAGTAGATATGAATAACTATTTTAGGAGAATAATAAAAGTACAATGCAATGGTATTTTGGTAATTTTCCACTTTTAATAGAGATTAAGCAATTCCTCCAAAGTAGCATGGATTAAGTACAAATCCCCACTTTAATTTATTTAAATTGAGTCAGAAATGTTATTTATAGAGTAGATAAATACCTTAAGGGTATTTTAGTAATTTGGTACCCCAGTGAACATTTAAATTATTTAATGAAATAAAAAATTTCATTTTTCACTACATCAGTAAGAAATAAGCTTACACCATGATTAAACTACTTTAAATTCACCATTGAGTATCTCGTATACTCAGTGTACCAATTTTGGTGCATAGGTACAAAACAGTAAAACCTACCTCGTGAAGCATGACGACAGTGATTCAGAGGATACAAGTAAAGATTTTGGCTAAATTAATATACATTTAGATATACGTGTAATTAGGTGGGAAATGTGTAGGAACATATATTTGAGCTTTAATAATGTAATATACTAAAGTGATTAAGACTTACTGATGTAAATTTAATATTTCTATACATGTTCCATGATGAATGAATGCGTATGTATGATGTGGATGCATGCTTGAGGCTCCCTATCCTTGTATAGTTTTTTCTGTGGCTTGAGGCCTAAGTTTATTATGTGCTAGATGATGATGATAGGATGAAACTAGGGGACCAGGTAGGT
Organism: Hura crepitans; assembly: GCA_948208565.1. Taxonomy (NCBI): domain Eukaryota; kingdom Viridiplantae; phylum Streptophyta; class Magnoliopsida; order Malpighiales; family Euphorbiaceae; genus Hura; species Hura crepitans. The sequence goes on from CANXYI010871747.1 coordinate 15,559, forward strand.
CCAGGTGTTGTGAATGAGCTATATAAGTGTTTAACAAGATTGTTAAATTTTGGGGATAGGACCCGGGTAGTTGTTATGCTACCAAATTTTTAGGTAATAACTAAGTAAGATTAGATTTCCCCTGTAATGACAAATTATGATAGTTTCCAACTTAAATGGACCTTAGGAACTAACAGAAGTGGTTTTGGAGTCAGATAGCCTAATTTAGATAGAAGTTTGTAAAAGTTAAATGAATGGCCATTAGGGAAATTTTAGGATGGGTAACCTGGTGGGAAGTGCGCCGCTTATTGGATTTATTCGGGAATCTGGTAGGGGGTGTCACATTTGGTGGTATCAGAGCAAAGGTTCAAGATTCCTTGGTAAAGTACATAGATATCAAAGTGTTAAGTTAATTCCTTTAAACTATTATGCGTCCAAGGCTAAGAAAGGAAAGTCTTATGTAGTACAAAAATGACTGGTCTAGTTGCCTGAAGGTGGGCTATGGAATTAAGTGGTTTGGTAACCATAGTATATAGAGAGCAGGTCTTACATCAGTAGTTAAACCCAGTTATGCAACTTAGCAGCTAGAGTCAAGAGTGACTGATTGATAATAGGTAGGAGGAACCCTGTCCTGGTACAATGAAAAGTAGTACATGAAAGGATCTTACCAGACTTTTAAAGCATGTTAAGAAATTTATTTTTAATGACACATATACAGAATATAAGAGATTCATTATAAGACTAAATGTAGAATTAAGGTTATGGATAGCTAAACCTCTGGAAGAGGGAGTTGGTAGTGTTAGTGCTAATTGCAAGAGATAGAAGGAAATGGTACTAGTAAAAAGAGACCTCTTTTAGAGCAAGAGGCAGAGTACTGTGGAACAGCCTAGTGCAGTACTAGACTGGTAAGATAAGGAGAAAGTCAATTATAAGCATGGCTTCAGTCTAGGCCCTAGTACTAGAGAGGGTACTAGGAGTAGGCTATCCATGCGTGATTATTGTTAGAAAAGGCATTAGGAACAATGTAGAGGAGGCAAGTTAGAAGAATGTCTCTAATGTGGTAATAGAAGCCACCATAGAGAGAGTATCCTCAGAGACAGATAGAGATTGCTCAGGCACATATATTTAATGTTCCACCCCAAAGTAGGGGTTAGAAATAGACTGAACTAGAGTAGTCTAAAGCTAGTCAAGGTACTAAAGTCAAGGCTTGGGCTTCAGCCAGATAGTGTATAGTGAGACTAAAAAAGAGGCTACAACACTAGATAATATGAATGTTATTTTATTTATTTAATGTTCTAGCCTTAGTTTTGATAAATCTTGATTTAATGCCTTTTTGTACATGTATTGCCCCAGTTTAGAACATGCAAGTAGGGCCTAAGCGAGTGAGACAGGCATTGAAATCACCAACCTTATGAGGCAGTGTATGATTTTGAAAGGAGTATTAAATATGCTTTTAGTGATTAGGGGCATAGATTGGCATGGGTTTGACTAAGTTGTACTTCCTGGTATAGAGGTGCTTTTAAGATGGATTGACTTATTAAGTATTAGGCTATGATTGAGGGTAACTAAAGGAAGTTGACCCTCCAGACTATAAAACAATGGTTAAAGATAGTGAATGGTGATAGAAATCTCTTAGACAACCTTATTTTTGTTGTCAGGATATAATAACTCCTTCAAGAGGAGAGAGGCATGTTTGGCCCAAGGTATTTATCAGACTAATTTATTTTTGACCTAGAATATCTATGAGTTAAGGCTCAGTTCTCTAACATTTTCTTATTGAGCTATAAGGATATTATCTTAGGGAAAATTGAATTCTAAAGGGAAGGTGCATTTAGATAATGCTCCAGTGTTCATTATTCCTTGAAGGATAACATTTATTAGAATAAAAACACTGAGACTATAGCTATAAGAGTGGGGTGCTAAAGGTTTCATCAGACCTAGTATAACTCTTCAATGAGTGTCCAAGTTGTCTATGAGAAAGAAAAATAGGTCACTCAGGTTGTGCATTATTTTAATGGTCCTTGCATAGAGTGATTGTGTAGGATCAATATCCCTTGTTCTGGTAAATAATCCACTTGATCATTAAGAGAGGGTAATCTACCTTTTAAAGTTAACCCGAGATCTAAATTATATCAGTTGAGGATTTAGGGAAGCTATTGTTATTAAGATTGCTTCTAGGACCTAGTGTGGACATGGGGAGTCCTTGGTGATGTTATCTAGGCTCACTAATTTCTTAGTAGTTTTATAGATTGCAGTGAGCAAAGCTTTTAGTTTTATATGGGTCAGTGGTAAAGTGTTCTCGGATGATCTTTTGGTGTATTATGAGAACTAGAAAAAGTATGAACAACATCTAAGGGTTGTGATATAGACCCTAAAAGAAAGATGGTTGTATGCTCAACTCAATAAGTAGCAATTGAGCAAATGACATTTTTCTTTAGACCACTTAGTCTCAATAGAGGGAGTCAAAATTGACCCTAGTAAAGGCAAGGCAGTGTTGAAATTGAAACCCTTTAGGAATGTAACAAAGACGAGAAATTTTTTGGGCTTAGTTGAACTTATAGAGGGCTTGTAAGAGGACTTCCATCATTGTTACTCTTGTGATTGGACTAATTAGAAAGGAGGTAAGAATGGCATGGGATAAGCACTGTTAGGACAATTTTGCTAAGTTAAAATAGAGGTTAACAGAGGTTTATATCCTGATTCGACTTAAATAGGGTGAGGACTTGGTTATGTGCAAAGATGTTACACCAAGGGTTTGTTAAATGTTAATTTGAGATGAAAAGGTAATGGCTTGTACTGTGAGATATATGAAGCCATGAGGAGAGGTTTATCTTACCCCTGATTTGGTGCTATTCACTATAGTGGTTGTGCTAAAATAAATGGTGGCATTATCAGTGTAAGAAGAATGTTGTATAAGTATAGATTATTGGAGTTGAAATACTCCTCACTCAGGGAAAGGGACTTAAAATGGAGAAGCTGGATAGAGTTGATTTAGGACTTTAATTGCTTGATTGACTACCTACAAGTAAGAGTTAAGGTGCTGATAGATGCTAAGTATAAGGAAATTTATGGTGATCTTGAAAGATTATAAATGACAAGTTACCAGTTATATAGAAAAGGTAGTAGTGGTTGAATTACAAATGAAGACAGATGTTAGATAGCAAATTGAAAAGAATCAAATGAGAAACTAGTAGATGGTTTTGAAAAGTAGCAAAGATAAAGAGGGGAAGACCACAGGGTATCAATTGGCAATAAGTGACTTGTAGGCTGATTAGAACATATTGTGTACATTTTCTATAGAGGATCTGGGTTACGGAGGTTTAAAAACTATATGAGTCTCTTCATTACAGGTATCTTGGAAGGAAAAATTAAGCAGGAATTTTATTCCATGATGGCTTAGTGTGAAAAAAAATAATAGAGTATGATATTGAGCATTTAAGATACTAGCAGGTCAAAGTCAAGCATTAGAATCCTTCTAAATTGCAGTAACCTACAGCTATCTCATAGTGAAAACAAGAAAAGCTAACTCTAAGTTTCACTATTGAGTAAAGGTAGGATGTAGTGGTGCATAGACAATTATGACAGATAATCAAGATAGTCTAAGTTTCCCAGTTAGGATAGGTTAGCTTTAAACAAGTTGGCTAGAGCATATGGTGATGAGCCATAAGATTTCATGTTGTGCTAGTGACTATTATTGTATAAGAATTTTATTCTATTGTTAGGCTATAGCAAAACATGTAAGCAGCTTTAGGCACCAAACTAGCTTATCCCCTAGTTTATCATCCTCAGTCTGACGGATAGTTAGAGAGGTTGATACAGACAGTTGATCACTTGTTGTGAAACAATACTAGTAAGCTTATGATTATCTGACACACGTACTTATTTTTGGCAGTAAGTGCCTATGATAATAGTAATCTGTTTAGTTTGAAATAGACCCCTATGAGGCATCATGTGATATATAATGTAAGGCTTTTCATACTGAAGTAAGATTTGAGATAAAAAGTCTTTAGAGTAGACTTAATTAAAGAAATTAAAGAAAAGTGAAATGAATTAGAAAAAAAAACTAAAAGTAGTATGATTATACTAGAATTTGGTGTTGACTTGAAATAGGAAAACTGCTAAATATTCAAGTAGAGACAAGTATTTTAGAGTTTTTGAAGGAAACAGAGGTCTGGGAAAAAAAGTAATGGAGTTTTAGGTTATCTGACCTTATAGGGATACTAATAAAGTCAGGACCTCTTACACATGGACTGGTATTGCCACTTAATCTACAATGAACACAGTGTTTTACGTTTTATGCTCATGGGGTACAAATTAGACCAATTACTTATAATCCAGATGACAGCTATGAGAGTATAGCTGGATATTAGATATTGCAACAAAACAATGTAGAGTATAGCTTGTGAAATGAGGTAAGTGTAAAAAGGAGTCCATACCACTGTTATAATGCAATG
>CANXYI010871898.1:0-21155 GCA_948208565.1 Hura crepitans
TTGAGTAATTAGGGTGGAGTAATGTTAGTATAGAGCACAATTAAGTAGTAATGAAATAATAAGGAAAGATAAAATGGCATTTGTAACCTTAGGTTGAGAGCCTAGTTGAGGTAATGTAAATTAGTTAATAAATAGTCATAACTGGAAGCTTCAATAGAGAGACTAAAATTAATAAATAGATGGAATTAGAAACTTCTTGTGTGCCTACATGTGATAGTGATACATGGTATGTTTGGTTAAATTCACCACTGAGTGCATACTCAGTGTATCAGGTGTCTGATACGTAGGTGGTAAAGTTGGATGATACAATGAGGACAACTAGCAGTATAGCCGAAGACTACCCATGTATGATATTGTCTGATTAGATTGTGTTATGTTGATAGATAAAGGCACTCATGCATGTTTCTATGGGTGGTTAAGTGTTATGATGCCTAGTTGGTTAGTACAATAACCTATAATAGTGTGAAATGAGTTCTTTGCTGTAGTAGCAACCTAGGCTGATAATTGATAGTAAGATTAAGCATGGGGATGTCATATACCTAGGAGGTTTATCTTAGACCACCGAAACCATTAACTAAAATTTTTAGACTAAATAGAAGAGACCCAATTAAAAGTTAAATGAAAGGCCCCTAAGGAAATTGAAGGATGGGTGACCTCAAGTTTGCTTGTTTTCTTTGAGAATAGGCAGGGGGTGTTACATTGGCTATATCATATGGCTAACACATCTATCAATTGGATGTCAACATTGCATTCTTGTACAGGTTATTACATGGAGTTGTTTACATGCTTCAATCGCTGAGTTTTATTGATCCTAATAATGTTAATGATATGCCTTAGAGACAATCAGTTTATCATGTATTTTACACATTATTTCACTTAATAAAGCATTATTTATTATTTAGCTTATGTTTTATACATTTGTTTGATATAAATCTTAAACTACATAATAAAGTCCTTAGCATAAAACACATAGTAAAGGAAATCATAAAGAGTTCAATAATGTGACATTCTTTTACTTGCAAATATGTTTATACTTAAATCCTTAGCATAGTATTATTAAGATGGAATATTGTTAATATAGATATGCTAGCATATGTTATGCTTATTGACATGGTTAAGCAGTAGTTGTTATAAAATGTAAACATGAGATGCTTAGAACTGACATAGATACATGTTAGTGGAACAAGTACATTAGATGACCTACTAAGAGATGATAACATGGATAATCTATTAAATGACAATGATTATATCTCAATATATAAGTAGTGTAAGTATCATTAGACTTGAGATCACCAATGATATCTTGGATAATAATTGTTATATTCTAATATCAATACTTATTCTTGACCATAGGGCATTCATAGTGTGGTGATAAGGTATATCATAAGGTATTTAAATATAATTATAGTGATCAATAAAGGATTCATCACTCTCATAGGTAGAGTATATCTCAAGGCTTTTTTTTAAAGTCTTTGTTCGAATAGTCTTTAGCTAAAGCAATATGTGACATTGAATGATTTCATTAATACATATTAATGAATAGAGATTTTAAAAAATAAAAAAATAATATATTTGAACTATATGTGACATAGTCAGTTTAATGGGAATTCACACAGTCCATACTTGAAACCAAATGAGATATAGTGTGATGAAAAAGAGTTTATTACATAGTAATTGTTTATAGAAAGGATGAAATCAAATAACTAATTTTTCTAGACATATAGTTGGTCATGATGTGTTTTTAGATACTACTTGTGATATACTTAATATTGATATGAGATATTAAGTATAAACCCTAGTAGAGCTATGAATGCTAGTTCAAGTAGGATTATGAATCTTATTAGGATTAAGATTATCAATCCTAATGGAAATAGGACTTTTGAGATACTTATAAATCAAAGAGTTTGAATTCATGAAGAGTTCTACCTAAAGTAAAAAATTCTTATCCAAGTAAGAATCTTAGTCTAAATTGGATTTATAAGAGACCTAGTCTAAGTAGGATTGTGGATTGCAAAATTGTCAAATTGCTAACATGTTTAGAAACTTATAATGTCATATACTTAAAGGATCTAAGAATTAGTGTAAATTGGCTTTTTAACATAACATGAGATGTCATATAGGCTAATAAAATAGATAAATTAATTAGATTAAACATCTAGGCTTATAAGAGAATAGTAAAGCTAGACACTATAGGTCTATTTTTTTATTTTTATTTTCTTAATTAGAAGAGGAAAAACACATAAGCAACTATTTCTATAAGAAAATAATCTAAAAGAGTTTTTTTTTTTATTTACAACCCTAGCCACCCCTCTCTCTTTCTCTCTTTAAGTTTTGCTCTTTTAACTAACACTTAAAGAACAAAACAAAGCCAACATCTTTTGGTTGTTAGTTTTGAAACCTTTTATGGCTACCTTTGAAGTCAATCCTACACTTAGGTTGTAGTGGTTTCTAACTACTTTGCAAGAAGGAAAGAGAGTTTGGAGAGTGAAGAGGGACGAGGTGGTTTGATGGAGTCGCCACTTAGTTCTACACTATAACTTACTAATCTTTTGCCTAGAAAGGGTTAAAATTCAATATCTTATTTATCCTTTTATAGTATACCTCTTTTGTATTCCAATGATTATTAATCCCATATCATACAAGCATGCATTATATTTAAAGCATCCATTATCTTTGCACATCAGGAAATAAATTACAATAATTAAAACATACATTAATAAATAATAAGGTACAAAATATTATACATTTATAAAATGAGTTTTGCATTATTTGGAGGATGACCTGACAATTATCTGTAATTCCATAAAATTGGTAGTAACTACCCAACTCCTATCTCTAGGAGGTTAGCCTTTATTAAAATACATTTTACGGTGACTTTTATTAATTAAATATCAAATCCTATATATTAAGAAAATACCAATAATTATCTATAAAAATCATCAATGTGAATTAGCTTTTGGCACATAAAATGGTGTTAAATATTCTAGCTATTATAAATGAAGTAAGAAAGGTACATAAAATAGGACTCGACTTCCCATTGAGAGGTTTATGCGAACTACTTCATCGTCTATGATAGGTCTATATGGACTACCATTCTAATGTCTGTGACTAGAACTAACACACCTTAACAAAATAATTAGTCACACCATAGGCCTGTGGGGGTAGGCATTTTATATTTGTCAATTTAATGGGATGTAAGTGAACTTAAGAATAAAGTCGCCACCAATCAAGTAAGGTGCAACTAAACACCAAATTTGGTCTGCATCTATAAGTTTAGGGTTGGTTATGCATAGGAAAGGTGTTAGGCACCCTATAATGTTTTACAATATGATATTTATTTATGATAAGAATATTTCAATATCCACTTAATTATTTTTTTAACTTTGAAATTTCTCAAAAAAAATTGTTATTGATTTAAAAAAGGTAATTAATATTTTAATTTTTAAGTTTAATATAACTTATTATTATCTTTATAAGAATTTGCTAATTAATTATAAATTATTTTGAAACATAATATTTTTAATGATATTTATACTATTGATTAAATGGATTTTATTTAATCAATTTTGTTAGTTTGATTGTTATGAATTTCATTATTAAAATAGTTTTGCTGATATTAATATCATGACACTCTTTTTTTATTTAGCAATGCTTTTTTAAATTGAACAATCTCATCGATTTCATAGAATTTATTATTATTTTCTATGAATTATTAACTATGTAAACTGTTATGAATATTTACACAATAATCTACCATATGGCTTTATAATATGAATTTCTTTTCTAATTTTGTTACTAATTATTGTTATTATAACTACTCTTTTTACATTTTGATACTAAATTTGTTAGTTTTATCTAAAGATTGTATGATATGAGTTTTCACAATATATATCATTTGGGATATATTTGATTGAATAAAATAAATTTTAGGATTTTAAGAATAAAATTTTTTAAAAAAACAAAAATTTTCATTTACATTCCTAAATACTCTAAATTTTAAAATATCATTTAACCAACTTATCGACCATTTTAGCCTTTCTATAACATTTTTTAATTAAAAGAAATCAAGGACACATTTGTCATTTTATATCAATAACCTTAAGTATAAAAGCCAAACTTCCTTTATTTTCTTCTTTCTTTTTTCTTCCACCTTGTTACATCCCAAGCCTTAGGTTAGATAAAACAATGATTGGAGGTTTAGGGGAAACTAAGTGAACATAAGATATTAGGGGAAACTAATTGAGAATAATATTCCCATATTCACATTACTCTAGTTTCAATTCTATTTTCTAATTATGAACCATTTCTAGTTCTAACTTTCAATTAGGATTTTTCGAGTTAAGCCTAAGATCACACTAAAATTTGATATTTAAGATTTTATAATATGAAGTATTAAGCTTTATTTCTAGCAATAATTCTTTTAATAGTATAATTTGTATTCTTACTCCTAAATTCAAGTTGAATATTCCTATTATTTTATTTATTAATAATGTTATTTCAAGAATTAATTTTGTTTGATTCTCATTATTTTATTTTTTGAATTTATCTTAATTTTCATGCTTATTATGAATTCTATTTAATTATGCATTAATTCCTTGAATGGTTTTCTTCATTTTCTCCATTTTATAATTTTCATGGAACACAATAAATTAATAGCAATTAAGAGTAATATATATTTACTATTTTTTTCAATTATAAGGATGTAACTATTATATGATATCATACAATTATTAGGATTTTATTTGCGATTTTTATGTTTATTTTCAACTTTTATTCCTCAAAATATATTACTTAAATCTTAATAAAAAATAATTAAGCCTTAAATTTTTTTTTTGTTAGAAAAGAGACTTATAGCAAGGAAATTCCAATTTTACCTTTCTAAAAGTTATTTGATTTAGAAAATGTAAAGGTATATCAGTTAATCCCCATTTTAACCTTAGGTATATATGCTCATTTTTTTTTCTCCTCACATATTCTCTTTCTACTAACACTTTTACCTTCATCTTTATCTTCTTATTCTCTTCTCTTTTCTTCTATCAACCGCTCTCTTATTCTCTTTTACATGGGTGTATTTAAAAGACTTTTACTTTTTAAAAAATTTTTAGCATATTTAATTGAAACTTTTTAAATATTTTAAAAGTTTGGAGGTATTTAATCAAGACTTCTAATATTTTTTAAAAGTTTGTGAAAGTTTTAAGTTATTTAATTACAACTTTCTAAAATTCCAAAGGTATACATGTAATCAATCTTGACTTTACTTTTTAAATATATTAACCTATATGGATTTTTAAAGACTTTTAAGTTAAAAGTATATAAATTTAGCCTCACAATTTGTTTTCCACTCAAGACACAAACTTTCACCCACGAACTTTTCATAAAAAGAAAAAAAAAATTGATGCTTAAGGATTTAAGAATTTTCTTTGTGATCAACTCTAAGTGTGTGTAAAACCCAAACCGACCCAATTAGCTTGACCAAACTGAATTTTTGTGTTTTTTGGGTTATTCAAGTCTAGTTAAAAAAATTTAGAACTTTGAATTTTTGTCTTGAGTCAAATTTATTCAGAAGGAATCTGAATACCTTGATCGAACCCAAATATTATTAATAATTATTTTATTTTTAAAAATTTTAAGGATAGAAATGTAATTTGTATGTGAAAAATAGAGAGTTGCATTATTTTAAGGTTAAATGATACTTTTAACTTTAAAAAATATACATAATTATCAAATCTCTAATTCTAACCCTTTTACAATTTTTTCTTTTAAAATTTTTTCCTTATTTTAATTATTGAAAACTTTTTAGTTAGTTTAAAAAAGGCATAAATATATTTCATGAATTATTGATTTATTAGCCATTTAAAATTTAAATATTCTTTTTCCTTATCATGTGAAAAATGAAGAATACAATGAAGAGAATATATTTATTAATTTTCAAATTAGGGACTAAGTTTTATTTTTAATTTGCATACAATTTTATCTGTTAAAGAATTGGTTAGATATTTTTATTTTTAAAAAACTTGTGTTGTAATTATTTGAATAATTTATTGGATAATTGTCTCGCACTAAGATATTGTCTGGCGATGACAAAATATAAAATTTTTTAATTAGTTTGGGTTGTTCAGGAGTTCGAGGCAGGCGCTGAACTATACTTTAGGTTGCTTTAGGTGAGATGATAAAAGAGAATTCGAGTTTGGGTCAATTCAAATCGGGTCAATTTTGAACCAACCTGACCATGCTCAGCCCTAACTTTAGGTAAAAAACATTTACTTCCTTACCCACTTGAATTACTTTTTTGAAATATGGATTATGCTTTCTTATTTTTATTAGAAGGTTTTATGCTTCTATTGGAATTTTAATTTTTTAAATATATATATTTTTTTAAATTTCCAACACAAATAATAGATTTATTGAATCATTAGAATTCATCAAATTTTAATCTTACTTTTTAATTTAAGAAGCTAATATTCTCACTAAAAAAACTTTATTCTCATGCATTTCTTCCTTTCCTTTCCTTCTCCTCTTCTTTTCTCTTTTTCCTTATTCTCTTTTGTTCTTTCTTTCCTCAATCTATAACCCATTTCCTTCTCTCTCTTTTATCTCTTTCAAATCAGAGAACTAAACTCAAAAAAATGTTTTTACTCTTCTTTTTTCGTTATCTTCTTTATTGATCATCTTTGAAAGTGAGATTGAAAAGGTCAAGAAGAAAGGTAGGGCAAGCATTAAGGTTAAAAGAGAGAAGTATAAAAATGAGGGGCGAAATAATGCTGGCGGCGGCAAATTTAAAGCAAGTTTTGGTAGAAGATTTTATAACGAGCCTTTGAATGTCTTGAGTGGCTTGAATTTGTATTTAGCGATCCCTATGAATGAGTCTCTAAGAAACTTGGAAGATTAAGGTTTTCTTCTTAAGATTCCATGTCTCTTTTTGATTAGCTCTAGTAAAGGATAGAATAAAAGTAGAAGTCTCCTCCTTTACCTTTTCTTGTCCCATTTCTTTCCCTCTATGAGATTTTTGTTTGTGTTTCTTATATTATATTATAATTGAGGTATCTTCTTTCTTGTCTTCCTTTTATTTTGATTTCTATCATTTGAATTTAATATTAATTCTTTTTTTCTTTTTTTTTTTTGCATGTGTAGTGTATGATATGACTTTTGAAGAAGTATTTAATTTTTGGGGAGCTTTTTTACTGCTTTTTTGGCTTATCGTAATTTTTGCTAAGTTAGCTTCTTTCCTCTTTCATTGTTTTGCTTCTGCTTGTGTGATTTTATACACTAGATGTTTTTCATGTTGAGAAAACAATGTTACTACAAACTTAATGCTAGAGCTGTTAGGTTTTTGAAAACTAGAAAAATTAGTTAACTTAATGCCATTCTTTTATGGTTGCAAAGAAAAAAGGGTTCATCTTTTTTTTTTTTTTAACTTTTTGTTATATATTTATTTATTACTGATTTATTGCTACTTCCCTTTTTGCTTTTAGTGGTGATTTTTATACAGAGAGTAGATTTTTAGCTTAGATCTAAACTTAAAGCACATGATTTTCCTTATCGTCCTTCAATTTTTGCATTGTGTTCTATTAATTTTCTATTTTTTCTTACTGTCCTAGCTTGTTTTGCATGAGAATTTAGATATGTTCTTGTTTGAATTTGTTTTTGTTATGCTGTCATTGGTTTATTGATCCCTTTTACTTGCTTAAGTTCTTTAGGGATTAAAAAACTTTGAATTTGAGAAACCTGGTTTCTTTTGTTTCATCCTCTTTTTTAGACTTTTAATTCTAATTTATTTATCCATTATAGAGAAAAGAGGTATATGTGGTCTTAAGAGTTATATTTTAGTGAATTAAACTAAATGTTTTTTTATTATTTTTTGTTTGCTAATAGGGATGCTTCTTTCTAGTTTCTAGGTCTTGATCTAAGATTATTTCCCTTCTAGTTGGCTTTTTATATTTTTTTTATTCTTAAGTTAGATCTATATTTACATGTAATGGTTTACACTGCATTTACATTTCTACTCTTAGTTAATTTAGTTATTATTAGTAATGTCTAATTTTTGAAACTAAGCCTAAAATGTTTTATTGGGGTGCATTTTTGCTATATCACTCTATGGTTCACATGTATGGTATCTATAATCGTATGTCGATTCAGTCATTATCATTTTTTGAAGAAGTTGAGTAAGCACTCAATGATAACTAGTGAATTTAGCTAAGATTTTTTTATGAAGCTTATTATCATATTCATCATCATCATCATCATCATCATCATCATCATCATTATTATAATCATTGTTCACTGACTAAATGAATTTAACCCATTAATTATCTGTGTAATCGGCCTACTTGAATCTTTATAACTTTCCAAATTCACTATTTTAATTGATTGGTTATTTCTTATGATTTACACCAGATTATGTATTTAATCTAGGTTATATAAAAATCTATTTGTTTCCTTCTTTTTTTTATCTTGTATTTATTATAAAAAAATTTGCTATCTTAAAATTACCATAGTTTATATTAGTCTTTATGTCCAAAATTTCTATTTACATCTAACTTTTTTTTTTTGCTATTATTATAATGACTTAGTTCCTTATGAGAATTATGATAATCAATTTGAGTGAAAGGTTTAAGAATTTTTCATGATCCAAAAATACCATTAAATAATTTTCATATGTATATTAATTAATTTTGATCTTGTTATAACTTGAGATCAAAGTCTTACTTACTTTGTGCATCTTTATTCTAGTTATGCTTATTAGAGTTTATTTTTCTTTACATATGTAATTGCTTGGACTGATATCCTTTGTTTATTGTTCTCATTTTCATTGATTATAATCTAGAGAAGAGTATCCCTAAGCATAATGGAATCTAAAGGATGTAATTTAAGTTTTTAGAGAGATAAATACTCTGTCCCTTTTGATTAATTATATATGAGCTCAATTTGTTGATTACATTGGGAAAATGTATGTTAGTAGATTATCTTAGCCTTTCTTCTTTTCTTTGATTTCTTTTTTTTTCATCTTTTATATTTTTTTCATTTTTTGCCCTTTTTTTTTGCTTTCATTAAAGTTGCTAGCTTTATCACATTTTTTAATCTAAATTTTATGTAAAGGTATTCTTAAAATGATGATTTACTTGTGTAAGTTAACTGTATGCATGTCTATTACTTAAGTCTAAATTTGTTTGTTACTTATCATTTCTAATTCATGTATCATCTTATTGCCTTTTGATTTTTCTTATTAATTTTTTTTTTGGGTTTATGATATTTGTCTACCCATCTTGAGATATTCTGCATGTTTTTTAAGGGACATATGATTTTTATTCTTATCTATTTTTATGCATTAGGTTTAAGGTGAAATACGACTCATTATTTTATTTGGTCTCTTATATCCATTTTATTTTCTATATTGTCTGAATGTGTTTTTTCACTCTTTTAAATTTGTTGTAATTGACATTATGTTTTTGATATCATGGCATACTTACTAATGTTAGTTTGATGTTTAAACAAGTTTATAAGACTATTTTTTTTATATACACCTTCTCCTTTCATAATTTATATACATGAAATTTAGTTCCATTTTTATTTAACTTTATGATCTTTGATAGTTTTATATATTATTCTAAAATTTATTTCTTTAATCTTATTTCTAGTTTATCTTGTTACTATGTAACACTAAAATATGAGCTTTGTTTTTGTAATTCCTTATTACCGGTGTGTACACTTTAGGAATAGAGGTGAAATTTAATTCTTGATAAGATCTTTATATCAAACATTATATAACTTTTTATATTAGCTTGGAGTGTTTAATGCTTAACTTTATGCTTAAGATTTAAAAAAAATTAAAATACTATAACATATGTTTTTAAAGATTACTTATGCTAGTTTTATTTTGAATATCATTTTCTCCTCCTAATTACTATTCGAGTTCAATTTGACTAGCGTAATGACTTATCAATCTTGCTTTAATGAAAATTACCCTTGCATTAGTGAGATTAAAGGTTCTCCTATCAATTATTATTCTATTAGAATTAATATATTGTATGGTCATCTTTGTTTTGTTCATCTTTTTCTTAATTTTCTATTGTTTAAGCTTTTCACTCCATGATTTTATACCTTTTTTACTCTAGAATTTTATCTCTCATGGTGTATAAATGGTTTCATTTATATTTTTTCTTGTTAAAACTTTCTGACATGGCTTAGAGGGTTGATAAAATTATGATTTACTAATTTTATGAAGATAGGCTTTTAATCCAATTATTGTGTTAATTAGATGACTTTTTATTATCCCTTTTTTTTATTATTGTTTACATGTTAAATATGTTGACTTTTGCATCTTATTATATGCAAATCTTATTTAGTTTAACTTCTACTCCCGATTTTTGTTTATTACTTTTAAGGTTAAGTTTTTTTTTTGTTCTTTTCTTGCATTTTTTTTATATGCTTCTTTTTTTTTTTTTACAATTGTTGTTTTCTTGGGGACTTTTACTTACTAGTATATAATTTTAGGATTTTTGTATTGCATGTGCTTGCTTGCTTACTTGTTGTAATGATTTAACTTAAATGTTATCTATTAGTTCTTATTATCTTATCACTATTAACCTTTTAATTTCATATTATATTGATTAGCTTATCATGGTTTTTGATTTGAAGAGTAATGATTTTTTTTATTTAGTATACGAATAGGAAAAAGAGTGTGTCCAGTTTATTGTTTTATTATATAATTTATAATATTACTTTTTTATATGATTTAATTCCTTGGCTTAATATTGCTTTTTATTAATTCAAGATTTGCCTTCTTTTTTATGATTTGAGATTGATGATTTTTTTTAATATCATATTCTTGGTTATATGTTTAATGATTTCTCTTAAGGTTTTTTTTTATGATGCTCTTATGTGTGATTGCTAGACTTATTTTTTTGAATATATGCAATTGAAGTGGTAGAAGGCCTTTACATTCTTGTTCCCATCCTTATTAATGCTAAGCCTTCTTACTCTTTATGTTAATTTTCTGCATTTTTCGTTGTATTTATTTCTATCTTTTCGGATCATGATTGTTGATATATTCTTTTAGGATTTAATCACATGTTTATTGCATTATGAGATTTTGATATTTATATTTTAGAAGAAATGACTTTTGTTAAGGTTACTCTTAGTAAAAAGAAAAAAGTTTCTTCAAATTCTTTTTATTTATTTTGTCTTATTTTCCTTGGCCTATTTTAGTTTGTTGGTTTATTTTTGGCTCACTATTTGACTTTATTCAAGCAAAGATTTTTATAATTTATTTATTACTTTTAATTATGTTATTTTTGGGGTCTCTTGCTGTTTGTCATACTATTCTTTAGATCTACTTTACAGGTGTTTTGCATGTATGACTTCAGTGAGAATTAGCTAAGCAAATTTATTGTTCATGTTTGCAATATATTGCACTAATGTAATGTAAGTTTTCTAAGAAACACATTTTTACTACTCAATTTTCATGGTTATTTTTCCTTTATTTTGATTTTTTTATTAAACTTGTATTAATTTTGAGATTACAATAAGTCACTTTCTATTTTATTTCCATTCCTTATATTAATACATGGTTGTTATTATAATCTCTTTAACTTTTTAATAGCTTAATGAGGATGTTGATAAACTTTAAAGATCTCATTGATTTTTTCTTTATATATCTCATATTATGTAATTTACTATTTCAAAACTTAAATTTATGCTTGTGTTAATACATAGATACGTCTCTTTTGTTTAATTTCCTTATACATAATAGATTGATCAAATATATTTTAATCAACATTGAATAAATTTTATATTGACTCAAAATAATAAAGAAAGGCTTTAGGACTCATAATACTTATAGCCAACTCCTAATGATGAGTATTAGTTTTCTTGATTTGATATATCTATAATTTTTAGTTAATCTTATACATAATTATTTTCTCATATTGTCTTTATAACCTTTAGTTTTTATTCATAATTGCCTATATATGTTTGATTTAAGATTTATCAAAGGAATAATTCATCTTTTTATACTTTTTGTGTGCTTATTAATGTATAAGTTGTGCTTATTATTAAGATATGCTAGAATTTTTCTTTAGTAATCTTATTTTCATTTATTATTATATGAACTAAATTAATCTTTTGGATTCTTGAAATTCTCAGATTCTTTCCTTACCTTGTGATAATGTGAGCATTTATCTGAAAATAAGTACATTGATCCAAGCCATTTTTTTATTATAACTTCCCCTTTGTATAATCTTAATCCTTTACTCATACTTACAATTGTATTTTTTTTACTTTTATTTAAAGATTTGTTATCTTAGCATTATCATTATCATATATAGTTTCTAACGTGATTTGATAATTTAGTTTCTTTTGATTTATTTTTAGATTTAGTTTAGAACTAATTAAGATCATTAGTGACTTCTGTTATTACCTTGTACTAATCTATTTTATTTTTGAAAATTTCTTATTTTGTTATTACAATTTATTTTTGTCTATGTTCTTATCTATTTGGTGTTATGGGTTCATTTACTCATTATCTCTTTTTTTCTAAAAAATTTGTAATTTTGATTGAGTTTTCCTTCTTAATATGAAATTTTAGGACCAAAGGGTAATGTCTATTTCTTAATACAATTCGCTCCTCATTCTCATTACCATTTTTTTAAGAAAAGGCAGCCCTAATTTTATACTTGGATCCTTTAGTTTTATCTATTGAAGTTATTAATGCTATATCTTTGCTGACCTTGTATAATCTAATGAATTGACTTATATATTGAAACTTATTTCAACAGTTACATAAAAGTGATTTTTCTTATTTAGGTATCTTGATATTTTGTTTTGATTCATTTCTATGACTAATCAAATATCTCTTATGCATGTCATTTATTAATTGACCTTTTTAAAACCTTTTATTATGTTTAAAGTTTATTGGGAATTTGCTCAATTTTATTTCAATTTCTATTTGCTAAATTTTAATTTGATATCTCAATAAACTTTAAATGATTTATACCTCTATATGCTAGTTTGATCTTTAAGTTTTATATTAATTGAAAGAATTGGGCATCACCAAGCTTCTTAATTCTTTTTATTCGAAATATGCTAAGTTCCTTTCCTCTTAATATCTATATTTTTTATTTTCATTTTGATATATGTTTGGGCTATATATGCTGGTAGAAAGTATCTAGGATTTACTTACATGTACTCATTCACTTATTTATGGTTGGAATTTGTATGAACATGAAATACCTAAAAAATTACTGGTGTTATGAATAGTACTTCTCGGGATGTGGATAGCATTTCTTGAGGTCAGGTCACACTAATCTTATTGAATGAAAGTATTAATCATAACATAATTTTAGGTGAAATTTACAGTCAAAATGAAGTCATTTAGATGGTTAAAAATAATAGTCAATTTTTACGACAGTGTCACATAAATACTGACCTACTTTTATCTAAACCGTAAAATATCCAAAAGTTGCTCAAAAAATTCTCGGATTAATACAACCTACTACTCAAATATTCCAAATAGTTTGTTGGTGCTAGAATTGAAATTTTTAGAGATTGGGAAATATTTTTACTAAAATCGAGTAACTTTAAAAATTACGTTTTTAATTAGTTTTATGTGATTTTCAAGCATAAATTTTTAAAGGTTATTGATTTTTGATTTATGGATTTTTTAGGATTTCTCGGATGTTAAAAATGGGGCAATAAAAGCTAAAAAAGAGGACTATAAAAGGGTTAAATCTTAGTTAAAGGAAGAATATTTATCATTTTCCTTTGCTCCAAAACCAACCGACGCCACCTACAAGGGGGAGGAGCCATTTTTTATTCCTCCAAGTTCTAATTTTAGACCTTTTTTTAAATATTGAGACCTAAATCCACACCTCTATGACCTTTAAATGCCATTTCTAGCCCCAATTTCAAGAGAAATTGAAGGAAAAACTTGATTTTTAGTCTCGATAAATAGTGTCACTAATTTGATTGAGTAAGTTTTTCCAAGTTTTGATATATTTTCCATGTTCCCTAGGTGCCTAAGAGCATTTCTATGCTTTTATTTTTTCTTTTTATGCTTTGATTGATTTTTTATAAATTTTTATATATCGAGCCTATTATGCACAGTTGTGAAAACGGAGAGGATGCAAGATAAGGGGAAAGGTAAGGCCTAAGTGGTCCTCGTGGGTGCATTTTAACTCTATAATTAAGTGTAATCCAAATGATTTATGTTAAATTGTATATGCCCTAATACGTGCATAATATGAAAATGTGTATGTTTTTGTGTATTTGATTAATTATGCTTATTAATGGCATTTAATCATATTTAATGACATTATAAAAGTGTATGGAAATCTTTAATATGGTTGAAATCTATAGGAATCATGTATGTTGATGGGATATATATAGCTTGCAAGTATGTATGTGTATGTATGATAAGTATGATGTATGTCCAAGAATGGAAATAAGTGCTTATATTGACATTAGATATTATGTAAGATACATAAAGTGAAGCTTTTGAGGGCTTAAAGGCATGATGGTTGAATGGCCATTTAATGTATATATATGCATGTGTTTGTTTTATGTAGACATGTGATGAATGGTGCATAACGCTATGAATGTAAATGATGATGAGAGCATGTATCAAGATTTGTGATGTGAATAATATATGTAGCATGCAATGGGATGTTATAGCTGAATAGCATAGATATATGTATGTATGTGTATATTGTCATATGATACATACAAAGGATGATTCATGCATGTGATTGAATATGTGATCATGTACATGTGAGATGAGCTATTTTATATAAGGAAGTAAATGTATGATGCATGACTAAGGTTATGGCCTATGATGTATTCGTATATGCATATGCATATATTAAGCAAGATATGGAGGTGCATGATCATATGCGTGTTTACGGTCATGAGGAATTATGTTAATACGTGTAATGAGAAAACATGTATGGTTGAGCAATTCATGATTGCTTGGCTGAATGGTTTAGTGTAATGGCCATAATGCATTTGAAATAATTATGAGCATATTATGACACAATGAGATGTCATGATATGGCAATGCATTGAATAATTAATTATGATGCTCAATGTAAGGAATTTAATAATGCATGAATGGATTCTTATGTTCATTAAAGTTAAATGTATTGGATAGGTGCATAATATAGGATCATTATGTTAATGTATTACATGTAGAATTGTATGATGTCGTAATGGTATATGGTTTTGATTATGTTCGGGTTAATGCCTAAAGTTTCTTATGCTTCTTAGCCGAAGCATTTGCATGCTATGATGATTGTTGTTTATGAGTTCATAAATAGATGGCATTGTGAATTATCATTTTTACATGTCATGATGTAGTAAATCATGTTTAATCATATGGTAAATCGATGATATTATTTTTCTTGGTTAGTCATTAGTTGGCTAAACCATTTTTTTAAAAGCAATATTAAGAAATATTAATAAGGTGAAACTAAAAATAATTGGTTAGTAGCCCATGCAAGTAAAAAGACTAATTAGATAGTTGAATTAGTTAGTTAGGAGTTATAATGGCTATTAGGGTACTTTTGTACCTCTATAGCCTTTAAGTTACGATGCATAAACCTTCAGGTTATTATAATATCCTGACCTCCGGGTCTAATGCATTGAACTTCGGATCTTATTTTTTTGACCTTCAAGTTTGATGTGTGCTGATCTTTAGATCTTATATTATGACCTTTAGGTCTGATGCGTGATGAACTACGGGTCTATGCTTTTTTAACCTTTGAGTCTAAAGCGTGTGGGGCTTATGTGGTTTTAAAGGCCTAAGTGGTCTATTTGATACTCTGTCATCCATAGTATATGTGTTTTCTTGGTTATGGGCATAATTAAAGACTTAACTAAAGGCATATCTTAAATGATTTTATATTAAAAAAGAATAAAATGGTTTTTATGATGCATTATGTTTAGGAATTAGGCATGACATTTATGAATAATGCATGATTTTATGATGCATAAATGTTATGATTCTAGTCATGTTTTGGCACATATATACAACAAGTAAGATTTATGCAAATTATGTGATTATTGGTATGTGAATGAGTGGATATAATAATGTATAATGTTTATGGCATAATCCATAAGTTATTTTGATTACACTACTAAGCTATTGCTTAGTGCATCATTTATTTTTGCGATGCATAGGTAAGGAGACAATTTCAGCTGAAAGCCTCAGATCTCTAAGTTATCAAGAGAAAGAAGATTCTTTTGGTATATTTTGTATATACATATCTAAATTTTCTTATGTATAAATAGAAAGTGCTTATATGATGTAATTGTATAAGAAATGGGCCTAAATCATGTTTCGTACTATAATAACTATTTTAAAATATTTTTACTCATGTTAAAGTATACTTGAAATGTTTTTATTGTATGATATCTTTTCATGCATGATTATGTTTATGTTGATGTTATATGTTGTTTAGGGCGATTAAGAGGATCATAAAAGATGAGGATTGATGTGAAAATGTTTATAGAAGTGCTTTTTATATTGTAGATTACTATTCACATTTTTAATAGTATCCCACTACAGTCGTTATCCTACTAGATTTTCGACATAATGATTTACAAATGTGGAATGTAACTAGTTTTTGAAAAATTTTTGCAAACCTATATTTTTATAAAATAAACATTTTGTTAAGAATGATTTAATCACATTTTTAAAAGAGTTATCATGTTAAGAGTTTGATAATGCATTTATGTATATATTTCTTATTTGGGTCCAACAACCGAGTCGGGTAAGAAGTGTCACATTTGGTGATATCAGAACTCTAGTTTAGGCATTCCTAGGTAACATATAAATGCTTTAGGTTATGTTTATACATCACAAAATTTATGATATCGAGGCTTATGAATTGTTCTTTTACCTAAAAATAAGATGAGTGATCACACACCACACCATGATGAGAAAGTCGAGCGTTAGGCTTCTATGTCTATGGATAGGAATTTGATAAGATTACATCTATATCTGGTAGTGCGGTGAGGCAAGTATCTTCTACAGCTCAAGTGCCACTAGTGTTTTTACAGGAGATGCTATAGCTTTTGAGATAGGCTACAGCTGTTGCTCTACCCCAACACGATAGCTAGAGGTTCCCTTAGCTCTCTAGAAGACCTACCTTGAGAGGTCAAGAAGATGGGGGCTAAGAACTTTAAGGGTGAGGGTATTGTAGAGCCTGAGAAAGCAAAATATTGGCTTAATAGGATAGAAAAGATTAAGAGGCAGATAAAATGCCCTTTTAAAGAGAAGGTGACTTGTGCCATGCCTTTGGTCAAAGAAGAAGCATCTAAGTTATAGGAAGATCTAACTGAGCATAAGATAGAGGAAAAGCAGACATGGGATGTAACACTTGAAAATCTCAGTATTATGAATAGTACTTTTCAAAAGTGTTACCTAAGGTTTGGGTTACACTAATGCTATAGAATGGGAGTATAATCTTACAGTTTTGTACATTAACCTTCAGATGGGTTATTGCATAATTTTTAATTTTTTTATGAAATCCTTTGATACATAGAATTTGCCTACTGGCAAGTTAATGTTGAAAGTCTGATTTCATAGTTTTGCATATTAATCAACTAGTGAGTTAATGTGTAAAAGTCTATTTTCTTTATTTTTATATGTTAGCCTATAATCAAGTTAAAGATAGATATTGGAATATTTTTGAGTGAAGTATGGATTTAAAATGAAGTCTCTAAGCTGGTTAAAAGCCATAATTTATGGTAAGGAATATAGTTAAGGAGATTATATGATATATACATGAATATGGATGTAATTTTGTATTTAAAGGTCGTTATGACAAGAAACACTAATGCTATAAAATAGAAGCCGATGGTTAAAGTGTGAAAGTCTAACCTTGCGATTTTGCATATTAACCCAATGGCAAGTTAATGTGTAAAAATCCATCATCAAGTAATTTTGTACATTAACCTATTGGAAGTTAATGTTGAAAGTCTAACTTTATAGTTTTGCATGTAAGCCTACTGACGGGTTAAAGGCAATTACTGATGATATAGGAATTGGGTTAAGATAAAAATATCAATTTTAATTGGACTTTCTTGATTTTTAGAGCACAAATTTTTTGGGGCTCTCAATGAATAATGTGTATGATTACTTAGGGCCATAAAATATGTAAATTGGTGTTGGAATGGAAGAATGGATGAATAAGAATAAATGGGAGATTAAAGTGTTTTTTGCTTGGGCTTTAATATAGGCCTTTGATCTTTTTTTAAAGTTTTATCTTGGCCATTTATTTCTAATATATAAACCATTTCTAGCAGCTAAAATTCACATTTCCAGTAGTAATTTTTTCCTTCTTTTTTTCTTCTCTTTTACGTGAAAGGCAAAGAAGCCATTTTTAGGGCCTTTAAGCTTTTCTTCTCTAAATTTATACCAAAACTTACACCAAATCAACCCTTTTGGACATGATTTGGCTTCTATATAGTCTAAATATCATATTTAAAAGCTTAATTAAAGAAATAAGAAGAATTTAAAAAGATTTTATGTATAGGTGAACAGTAACCCGAAATTGGATAAGTGATTATTTTTTACTTTTAATAATTTTTAGTAGTAATTTAAGATTCCAAAACAAGTTATATCATGTTAGATATTAATTTGGATGTATATTTGAATTATTATGAATTTTTGAATATTATGGGTGAATAGTGACTAAGTATGGGAAAAAGGTTTTATTTTCAAGTTTTAATATTTTTCTAACATGTAATGGGATACCAATAAGAGATTTATGAAGCCAATTTAAGAATTGAATAGTTGTTATAATTATTGTAAATTTTTGGAGGTTATAGAGGAATAGTAATTGAATATTGTATGAGTGGTTATTTTAGAGATTTCATAATTTGTTTGGGGTGTCTTTAAGATGTCAAAAAGAGTTATATAAGGTTGATTTGAAGAATTGAGGCATATTTTAATTGTTGTGAATTTTTGATTTTGTATTAAGGTTATGTTCAAGAGGAGATAAAGAGGAAGTAAGGGGAAAAGATAAAAAAAGGTTTAAGAATGCTATAAAGAATATTTTAATAACTTTTAAGTAAGTGTATACTTATAGTGTGTGTAATTGAATCAAATTGTGCTAAATCAATGAAATGCCATAATTTATATAATATGCCTATATGAGTAAAAATGTGTTAAATGCTCAAGTATGTGTAATTAATGCCATTAATTGTGTTATATGATGAATGAGATGTATGATAATGCATTTAAGATGCTTGAATTAGGTATGAAATGGCGAGGAACTCATATTATGCTTATGATTCCAATTTATGCATTATAATGTGAAATGGGTAATTGTATGTGTAAAGATTATGATATTTTTACCGAGAACGAGAGTGGTTAGTGGAGTTGCTACATGGCCTCTACACCAGGACCTTTGATCTTCTATACCAGAAAGGTTTGAAATTTCATATCTTACTTATGCCCTTATAATATGTTGTCCATGTATACTATAATGTTTATCAATTAAGCATGCATTATGTTTAATTCAATCATATCACCTTTTCATACAAACGAAGAAAATTGCAATATTTAAAGAATATAACAAACATATTTATACATTAAGAAAATGGGTCATTGATTAGTTATTTATTTAACCTGACAATTACCCATAATTCTATAGGAATTGGTAGCAATTGCCTAACTCCCATCTCTAGGAGATTGGCCTTTATTAAAATACATTTTTTATATGACTTTTGATTAGGGAAAACTAAAATCGATTTTATTATAAAATGCCAATTAATTTTATAAAAAACCATTTTTTTGTGAAGTTAGTGTTTAGCATGTAAAATAAGTCATTAACTACCTATTACAAACCCAAAATGAGCTAAAATACATAATAAGTACATAACCAAAAGAATTAGAATAAAACATTAAAATGGTCCCGCTTTTATGTCACTTAGTCTGTGGTGGATGTTGTGAAGGTGTAGCTTTAGTCTGCGTGGACTATCTCTAAGGAAAGGTTATAACCGTCTTAACTCCTAGTCCAGCAAGCAAATTTAGTCAATAACTCAAAAGACAACAAGTTCAAATGATGTCAAATCAAGGGCATATAAATGTTAATACATAATGGAAAAAATATAAACACATTTAAAGTATACAAATCAAGAACAATTAATTGTATAAACAAGGCAAAGCTTAAATAACTATAATATAATTTATCATCTTTAGATGTGTGTGGACTACAGCCCTTGTAATAGGGAGTCCGTACAGACTACTTAACAGTTTTTTACATATCAATATATACTTTCATATGTGATATCATTATACTAGAGGAATGGCCAACAAAATTAATCATCGTATAACAAGATACTTAAAATATGAAATCATGCTTACTAGATATGAGTCTGTGCGGACCAACTCATCATGTTCACATAAGAGATATAAGTCCATACAGACCTTGTCATGCTCATAATTAGGGAATCTAGGTTCGTGCAAACCTTATCATGCTTACAATCAAATTCATTTAATGTTAATTAACACAACAGAATATACTTAATGTAACTATGATGATTAATACTCTATGACACCTTTCATCACAATGGCCTACTATTCATGATCTAAAGTGGGAATAACAAAGCATCACCTCACTTACAAATCAATCTTTAGAGATCATAAGCCTATAAAAGTAATACTAAATAAATTATAGACCTTAGAAATTACCTAAATAAATGTCCTCTTCAAATAATGGCACAAATATATTAAGGTTTTAGGAGGAACATCCGGATTGTTTAGTGGATAGATGTGTGATTGTCTTCTAGATGGATATGTGATTATCTTTTGGATACCTCAATTTTATGCATGTATTCAAAAGAGTATTTTTCAGCCTCCCCTTCTCTTTGGTTAAAGAAGTATTTATACTTTAGGTTTTTTTCTTAGGTTCTTCCCATTTAGAAAAGAGTCCCAATCCTAATAGGATTTTAGAACCTAAATTGAATAAAAGGAATTCTACTTCCAAAAAAGCTCCTTCCGTCAATAATTCTATGCGGACCTTGTCTAATAGGTCCATATGGACCTATCTTCTGATGGTGTGTGCCATGCTTAAGAGTCTATCTCTGGCCATCATCATTAGTCAAAAGTGAGGTATTTACAATTGCCCCCACTTTGGGGCATGCTGTGTAGCAAC
>CANXYI010872012.1:0-10553 GCA_948208565.1 Hura crepitans
AAAGATATTTAGAGGTAAGATATTTATATTAAAACTAATTTAAGGGTAGCCACATTTATTTAGAAAATTAAAGAAAAGGAAAAAAATAGAAAAGAAAGCAAAAAAAAGGAAGAAAGGCCAAAAAGGTGGTGCAGCATTAGAGGTGAAAGGCTAATAGTGCAATGGTGATGGCGATGCTAGTGATGGGAGAAAATAGAAAAAAGTGAGTTAAAAGATGAAGAGCTCTGTTGGGCAGAAAGTTGTTCAAAAATTGAAGTAGATTGTTGTTTAATGTTGTATGTTTTCAGTAACACTAGTGTAATAGGTTGGCAAATGACATAGTGGTTGCTTTGGAGTTGGGCTGTTAAGGTAGCAACTAAAAGATCAAATTGCTACTATAAAAAATGGATTTTGCAATACATGAATGACAATAGAGAGGTAGAATTATGGACTGTAATGGCTAGAAACTTTTAATACATGGTGATAGGTTGGCTACTACAGTTGAATCTGTAGATGTAGCAGTAAGAATGAGTTACTATTGTTAGAGTACTAAAAGATGAAATCTAGGTGTTAAGACAAGGAGATTTCTATTGACTTTTAGCAGCAATTTTTTCTATAAGAAAAAGGAGAGCCCTTATAATGTCCGTAAGTCAAGACTTCGTAAACAATACCTCTAAGGCTCGAAAAGTGTGCCCAAAGTGCCTAGTCACCTTCACGAGCCTCAGGGCAAGGCGTATTGGTCATTAAACTTTTAAGGTCTTGAAAATGATGAAAATGACTCAATTTAAAGATTTAGCATAACTAATAAATTATTTTAGGCCAAAAACTAGGGGCTCGTAGGCTTAGATGGACTTAAGCTAGTAATAACATGGGATGTGCCTGGACAGACCTAAAAATACCATACCCTAAAGGTCAAAAATTCCCTTGAGACCATTAGTGATTGAATTTTTAAATTCTGAGTTTGTTTACTAATTCTCTTAAATTTTAAGTTTTGCACGTAAATTGAGGTAGTTAGTTAACTATCCTACTAAGGAAATTTGGCTTTGAAATTTTATGAGCCTCTAAATAGGCCTAATTATGGATTTTTAAAACTAACATGACAATTTTTAGAGTTATGAGTGAATTTTTAAAATTTCCCAAAGTTTTTACCGAAATCGAGAATTTTTGAGGTGCTCGGGTGCCTTGTGTCACCACCCAGGTTGTCTATGGCAACTATAAATACCCTTTTATACCACTTAAGCCTCCACTTGGCACATGCCACTCACCCACCTCAACTTTCTCATTTCTTTCTCCCCCCTCTCCCTACGTGATCCTTACCTTCATTCCTTTATTATCATGGTTGTTCAAGCCTAATTTAGCCTCTAAT
Organism: Hura crepitans; assembly: GCA_948208565.1. Taxonomy (NCBI): domain Eukaryota; kingdom Viridiplantae; phylum Streptophyta; class Magnoliopsida; order Malpighiales; family Euphorbiaceae; genus Hura; species Hura crepitans. The sequence goes on from CANXYI010872012.1 coordinate 1,346, forward strand.
TATCAGCAAAAATTCTATTGATGAGTTGCAAATTGATCTTTAAAGGTCTGGAAGGGAATATTTAACCATAAAATTCAAGAAAAATCAAGGAGTCCTCAAGTGTACATAAAGAGAGCTTGAGAAACCAACTTTATGTGTGTAAGTGTTTCTTCATTTTCTATTTTATTTCCTAGGGGATTTCATCATTCTAAGGCCCCTCACCTTCTTATAATTTCAATTGGAGGGCTATGTAAATTTTGGTGATTTTTCTAAGGTATTGCCATGAATATGTAGGTGTGAAGGGAAGTGAAGCTAAACAAGGTGAATCAAGGTGCTAATGGGTGAGCAAGGTTCCATTTCAAGTGTAGGTATATGAGTTTAATGTATTTAAGGCATGCCATTTAGAATACATGTGTAAATTATGTAGGAATGGTTTATGAAACTTGTAGTTAGGGTGGTTAGTGTATGTATAATACTTACATTAAGGATAATTCCATGCTAAATGAATGAATTGTGTGATAATTTTATGGAAGAAATATAGGAAAGGTCATGGCCTCACTTTAGTTGAGAGGTGTGTGTTTGTGTGTATGGTAGGTGTATGGTTTGATTTAGGTGGAAATGTGATGGTTTTTAGTGTGTTTGATATGGAAATGTATGAATAATGCATGTGTATAGTGAAAAAGGAAAGCTTTGGTGGTGTCACTTTAAGTGGCTGGGAGGTTTTTTAGGTTGCCTTGAGTTTAAGGCATGGGTATGAAATGGTAGCATGGGATATTAAATGGAAATTAGTATGTTATTGATGGCAATGTAGGCATAAATGGTGAATTTATTGGAAAAATGCTTGTGAGTATGTTCTCTAGGTATGGCCGAGGCATGTACAAGGCATCTCAAGGCTTAGTTTGCATGGTATGTGATGTGTGTGTACGTGTGTGTGTATGCTTAAAGGATGCCATTGTATGTGTATGCATGAGAAAGTGTGAAAGAAAAAATGAATATGACCATGAACAAGCTTTGGCTGAGAGGTATGTGAGGTAAGTTTGGCATTATGTACATGTTATGGCATGGTATATGTGTGTGAGATTGGCATGGCATATTGTGTATGAAATGTGTAAGGTGAACTTGGCATGAAATATGTAAACATGTGTGAGTAATAAGGCATAAAAATGGATAAATATTGGTAAGGCTTTAAAGGTTGAAATGTAGTAAAAAAAGGGACTTAAAAATGGCTTAAAATAACATGGTAAAATGAACCTAAAATGGTATGTAACTTGACCCCAAATTAGGTCACTTTGTTACAAGTATATAGAATGAATTTGAGGCCTTATTTTAGGCCATTTGGGACCTGTAATTGGGTATGGCTTTAGGCTTATGATAATATATGACAATAGGTGCAAATGGCATAGGAAAGTGTCAAGAAAAGGATATAATTTAGACCTATAAATATGTATGCAAAAGATAAAAGTGACCTATAAATGTCCAGGAAAAATGACCTATGGACCTAGGCTTTTGAACTTGCCTTGAACATGCGCATAATTAAACTTAAGATAAGAACTTAAATTAGACTTAAAGTGGACTTAATTGTTCTTAAGAAAGTGACCTAAAATGACTTAGAAAAATTGACCCGTAACTGTTCGATAAGACCAAAAATGACTTGTAACTATCAAGGTCAAATTTTGACTCTCAAAATAAATTCATAAATGACATTAATTAAACTTAAATATAATAAAATGATGATCAGTAAATGAATGGATATAGAATAAGGTCAAATAACCTATTACTTAGACACCTACAGGATGGGTTGACCGGTTAACTTAAGGATTAGCAGTTGTTAGATATTTGATGTTGATTTTTTAGATATTGGGAAGTTTATGGACTAATCCCTGCTATCTTTTGAAAGTGTTTAATGGTGATATTAGATATTGGGAGGTCTACAAACTGATCCCTACTATCCACTAAAGTTCTTTGTTATGATTATTTTGATATTAGGAGGTCTATAGACTGATTACTGCTATCCATAATGTTATTGTTGGTCGATTTGTTTGAGATATTGGGAGGTTTATGGATTGATCCCTGCTATCTGCTATCTAGTATTAGGAGGTTCAAGTGAATTGATCCCTACTATTAGACTAGGTCAGTGCAGTAGTTGAGGTCCAAATTATGGGCCACTACACAACTTTTTAGTTCCCTTTTGGTCTAGTGTCTTTAAGTGTAGTCTATCTAGTTAGGCTTCTTAAATTTAAATTGAATTAATATACAGACCCGATTGATGACAATTCACCAAACGATTAAATTTAATTGAAATTATCATAGTGGCATAATTGTAATTAAATGAATCGGGAGACTGATAAATTGGGATTAATCTTTTGCATGAATTTAATATCTACATTGCACTTTTAGCTTGTTATTGCATCTGAGTGCTTGCATATGACATGTTATAATACATTAGACTCACCACTAGGTTTTATACTCAGTGTACCAAAGTTTTGGTGCATAGGTTGCAAAGGTAAGCAATGTACGCTCAAAGATCGTGCAGTGTAGCAACGCAGACTATGAAGGGTACATAGAAGTCTTTTTTCTTGGTTTTGTTAGTTAGCACTCATGTAAACACTGTAGGTTATGGGTTTAGCATGCTTAGAGGCTACTTGTGTCTATATATATTAAAAAGATAGGTGTGATGTATATAAACAGGTTATTTGTCTGAATGGTATATTTTCCATTGCTTATTTTTATAAGTGTTTGATAATTGTAGGCCTGAGGCCCTATGTGATTGTAACATGATATTGATGTGTGATGGGAATACTAAGGGGACCGGAAGGATCCAAGAGTAGGAGATAGGTTGATAATATTATAGAAGTACTTTTACAGGTGAAAAAAATTTTGAAATGTCACCCGGGTAGCTATTTTGCCGCCCAATTTTTTGTAACATGTAAAATGTCTATTAAATGGGTTTTTTTTGTGTCTATTACACCTTATATGAAAAATGATTAAGGATTGAATTAAGGAATATAGCAATATCTAATAAAGTTTTTAAACAATCTTTAAGTGTTAAGGAGTGCACACCTGGAGCAATTTTAGGAGGTCAGGTTTCTTAAGAAGTCTAGTAAGGGGTGTCACATTAGGTGGTATTAAAGGTTAGGTTATATGTTCTTAGGTGTCTTACATGAGTGCCAATGTCTAAAGTTGTTTCTTTTTGAATTGCTACACTACTAAGAGGCTGATAGGTCATGTTTCTTTTTGCAGTCGATCAAGATAAGTGATCAAATACCGAAAGACTGAGGAGAGGAAGTGGCTAGTTATGCCCTTACAATAGTTTAGGGGGGAGCTGGCAATGCAGCTATACCCGAACCCAATGATGCTACACAATAGTAACAACCACATATCCAAGACATACTTCAACAGTTGTTGTTCCACTTTCTCTACTAGCTCTAATATCACCACCACCACCACCAGCTCCTTTACAAAATACGCCTTTAAAAAGGATTAAAAAGATAGGAGCTGTAGATTTTTTAGGTACAAAAAAGGATGCTGCAACTCGAGTGGAGTATTGGTTAGAGAGACCTTTTAGAATTCTAGAATATAAAGTGTACATAGGAAGAGATTTTGAAGTGTACAACTTTTCTCCTTCAGGAAAAAGCATTTCATTGGTGGGATACTATTAAGAAGAGAAAGGTAGTAAAATATCTCACCTAGGAGTTCTTCTTAATAGCGTTCAAAAAGAGATACATTCCAAACTTATACAAGGATAACAAAAGGCATAAGTTTCTAGATTTGAGATAAGGCAGAAGAACAGTGTCAGAGTATGAGAAGGATTTCACAAGATTGATAAGTTATCCTAAGGAGTTCATTCCTAGTGAAGAGGAGAAATGTAAGAGATTTCTAAAAGGTTTGAATGTAGAATTGAGTATATAGATAGATAACCCGAGGGCTACATATTTTGCAATATTAGTAGCATCTGCATATGATATGGAAGAAATGGTACAGGAGAAAAGGGATTTCTTTAAAAGGAAGAGACAATTCACTGTTGGGCAGTCTAGTTAGCTATAACGACCTGAAAATCCTAACTCTTATGAATAGTACTTCCTAAGATGAATAGTGCTTCTCAAAACTCGAGTCCCACTAAGCATACTGGCAGGAAGTATTAATTACAAGACAATTTTGGGCAAAGTTTGAAGCCAATTTGAAGTTGTTCGGATTGTTAAAAACAGTAATTAAGATTTTACAGCAGTGTCTTATGAATAGTACCGTAGGTAAAGTTAAGTCATAAAATAAATAAAAAGTTGCTCAAAATAATCCAAAAATATTACAACCTAATACTCAAATATTTTGAATAGTCCAATGGCTTTAGAATCAAAATTTTCTGAGTTTGGAAACAATTTTTACCCAATTTTTGGGACATAAAATGTATTAATTTTTTAGGTTATTGTTGAAATTTGGGCTCGAGATTTTGGGACAATTTAAGGCTTAGATTAGTGGAATTTTAGGGATAGAAATGGGGGAAATCAAAATTCATATCAGTTATAATAATTTTTTGAAATAAGGAAAAATTATTTTCAAAAAAGTATAAAAGGGGAAAACTTAATCTCCTCCCTCATATACCACAAAAACACCATACACCCCCTCCTCCTCCATTTTTCCATCCACTTCCTCTCCTTCTTCTCTCTCTTGATTTCTTCCTCTATAGAGGGACCCATTTTGCAAAATTATACCAAAAACGATGTGTGTTCTGAGATGAGTCCATGGCACTAAAATTGTTAGGAACAACAGAGTATTTCAAGAGAAAAATCGAGAAAAAAATTGAGGTGAATAGTAACCTCCTAACTCTTGGGTTTTTCTTTTTCATAAATTTTACTTTTCATAGGTTCTTTGGGTGTTGTAGAGAACATATATAGGCTCGAAATATTTTTTTTGACTTTTAGATTATTTTATATTAATTTTTTATTTTTGTGCTCGTTTGTATTTGTAAGCGAAATGACAACCCGAGCCTCCCAAGGAAAAGAGAAGGCCTAGGCATTAGTTAAATAATTAAAATGGCTTAAAAATACATAAATTGGTTTAATATGTTAAATGGCATTGATATATGACATATGGACATAATGAGGCTTAATGACTCAAAACGGGTCTTTAAGTGTATAAACATGTTTATTATCATTAGTATGGCTATGAATGGTGATTATATGTTAATATGACTTAAATCATAATATGGACAGTTATGATGTGCATAGTTGAGTTATGTGTGCATAATGGCAATTTTAACCCAAAAACATATATATCATTATTCTCCGTAATGTATAACTACGGTATGGGTTCTTATAAGTGTTATGATGATAATATGATATATGTTGTGCCTTCTAGCTTATAATTGATTATTAGAGGATTTTGTGATTTTTAGCATATTTGATATTTAAAGATAATGACTTTACATATGTAATGCATTATATCAATTAAATTGTGGTTATTTGACATTCACATAATGCGTTAGTAATTATGCTATCAAAATGCATTGTTTATGCTTCAAATGTGCATATTTGCATACAAGGCACCAAAATTGCATGTTTGAGATACTAGGCCGAATATGACTTGTGTTACACATAAATCACTAAAAATGCATATTTGTGATTTACAATTTAAAAATGGTATGGGTATATATATGACATGCTAAAAACTAAAACTTTTACAAGTTAAAGTGATTACACCACTGAGCGAAAAGCTTAGCGCATTGCTTGTTTACAATGCATAGGTAACAGGGTAGCAGATTAGAGCCAAAACTTTTACATATCAGGAGACACAAAGATAACCCCTACGTGTGGGTATTTTTGTACTCTTTTTGTAATAGTAATGATGATGTAAATGTAATGTTTAAATAGTTAGTGTGCTCTTATGATCCCGAAGGGATTGGGTCTAATCTACATTTTGCAACGGGTTTTGTATCAAATAGTTTAACTATGGATTTTACTTTCTATTTCTCGCATGTTGTGTGTTGATTAATGATATTGCATGTGAGATTATTGATTGTGGAGAGCTTGAGGCTTATTGTGTTTGTGCTGTGTTAGAGGGTTAGCAGGACCTATTAGAGTTAAAGATGAGTTTATTGAGTTATAGAAGTGTTTTTAAATCGGTAAAAATTTGGGAAAGTGTCCCGATACAGCCATTATGCTGTCGAATTTCTAACACAATAACCCCAACATTTACCTCAATTTGTGTGCCAACAAAGTTTTTAATATTTTATTTCATATTTAAGTCAAGAAACATTTTTTTATATAAAAGTTTTAAATATTATGTGATTTTGGATAATGAAACTGGACAGCATTTTGAATGTGCTCGTCCCCTATTTGAGTTCGGTGGATAGATCGAGCAGAGGGCATCACACTTAGTGGTATTAGAGCATTTGATTGGGGTTTCCGTTAGACCTATAAGTTATATAAGAGCACTTTAGGAGTCGTAATACATTTACATCAAATACTATTACATCTTTTGGCTTATAATCTATTTCTCTTGCCTTTAGGTACAGGATATGAGTAGTAACGCTAAGCCTACTGAGTAAGAAGGGGTAAACAGTAATACTCCTTTAGCCTTTGGACAAGGGAAGGCACAACCTGAGTATGTGACCCTAGTGGTGCTAGATATGTTATTCCTGGATAACAAGGTCCACCTACTTGGTTGCAAACGATGCTTAATTCTATCAGGTAAGCGACAACAGCTGCTACGAATGCTACAACTGCAGTAGCTAATGCATAAATTGTTCCACCTCTAGTGCCACAAGAATAGCCAGTATTTTAGAGGACTTATATAGAGAGATTGATCAAAAATGGGGCTGAATTCTTTAAAGGGGAAGAGTTAAATGAGTCCTATAGAGCTGAGTACTGGTTAGATTATATAGTCCGTATTATGCAATAGTTGAGTGTTTGCAAGATGAGTATGCTGCATGTGCCACCTCAATGTTGTATAAAGAAGCATTAAAATGGTAGGAAGCGATCACAGAGTACAAGATAGCTATAGACATCACTTGGGATTTCTTTTTAAAGGAATTCAAGGAAAAGTATGTCACTGAGCATTACCTAGACCAGAAGTACTAGGAATTCATAGATCTCAGGTAGAGATATAGAACAATCTCTAATTAGGAAAAGAAGTTTGCTCGCTTAAATTGATATGTGAAGGTAGTGGTCACCACAGAAAAGGACCACTATAAGATGTTTGAGAAGGGGTTGAACTTAGATGTCATGCAACAAATTGCTCCTATGAAGATTCGAGACTTTACAGCTTTAGTGACAACCTATCACACTATAAAGACGGTGAATGAGCTAAAGCAAAAGCGAGATAGCTTCAAAAAGAGATCATATGGGCATAGGCAAGGAAGTTCTAAATATACATCTCACAATAAGCATAAGAGTGGTCGGTCCTAAAATTATCAGGGCAAGTAGTCAGACTGATCACAAAGGTTAAGATAGGATTCCAAAATATAGACCCAAGCACAAACTCAAAATTTAGGTAGTGCTATGACACTTGCATGTGAAACTCATCATAGGAGACATGTAGAAGTATGTTGGAGACTCGTACTAAGATCTTGCTGGTGGCTCCAGAGATCATTTTTAGAGAGATTGCCAAGTGAAACCTTATATTCCTTCATAGAAGAAAGACATGAGAGATACAAGAAGCAGAGCTAGGGCCAGTCAAAAAGACAAGTTAGAGAGCATAGCACTAGTGAGGTAGTATGCTATAAGACCTAGAGAAGAGGCAGAGGCTACTAATGTTATTATAGGTACATTCCATATCTTTGATTTACCTACTTTAGCACTAATAAACCCTAGGTCTACGCATTCTTATATTTGCACTATATGGGTTTTAGATTAGGGTTTAGAACTAGATGACCTTAGCTTTGACATAATGGTTAGTAATCCTATAGGATAACATATTATAGTGAACAAAGTATACAGAGACTGTCCATTGTCAATACAAGGACAAGTTTTCTCTATGGATCTCATTGAATTGTCATTTAATGAGTTCAATCTTATCTTAGGCATAGACTGGTTGCCCAAGGATCATGCCATAGTGGATTGCAAGAAGAAGAGGATTACATTACAAGCTAGTGATAGGTCAAAAATGATAGTGTTAGATGAAAGATTAAATTGCATGGCTAATGTAGTGTCAGCAACTGTGGCTAGAAAGATGATGCAAAAGGGTTATAAAGCCTATCTTGCTTATGTGGTTGACACCATAAAGGAAAAAATAGAAGTTAGCTAGATTCCTATCATAACTGAGTTTAGGGACATATTCCCATATGAGTTACCTAGTTTGCCACCATAATAGGAGTTAGAATTCAAAATTAAGGTGATGCCAAGCATAACACTAGTTTTTATAGCTCCTTACAAAATGGCTCTTGTGGAATTGAAAGAATTGAAGATTCAGTTGCAAGAGCTTCTAAACAAGGGTTTCATCAGACCAAGTGTTTTGCCATGGGAAGCATCGATTTTGTTTGTCAAGAAGAAGGATAGTTCTTTGAGACTTTGCGTGGATTATAAATAGTTGAACAAAGTCACCATCAAGAACAAGTATCTTTTACCGTGGATCGATGATCTTTTTTATCAGCTTAAAAGGGCAGGTGTCTTCTTTAAGATTTATCTTAGATCTGGGTATTATTAGTTGAGAGTAAAAGAGGCACACATACATAAAATAGCTTTTAGGATTAGATATGGTCACTATAAGTTTCTAGTAATTCCTTTCGGATTAACTAATGCACCAATGGCATTCATAGACCTCATAAATAGGATCTTCAAGCCATTTCTAGATCAGTTTGTGGTGGTCTTCATTAACAACATTCTTGTGTATTCTAAGACTGGAGAAGAGCATGAGAAGCATCTGCAGATGGCTTTATAGATTTTAAGGGATGAAAAACTCTATGCAAAGCTTAGCAAGTGCGAGTTTTGGCTAAAGGAAGTAGTGTTTTTGGGGAATATAGCATCGACAGAAGGTATAAGGGTTAATCCTAGTAAGATTCAGGCAGTAATAGACTGGAAACCACCAAGGAACATGATTGAGATTAAGAGTTTTTTGGGGTTAGTTGGTTATTATAAAAGGTTTTTCGAGGGGTTTTCCTTAGCTGCGGCCCCTATGACACATCTTCTAAGGAAAGATGTGAAGTTTGAATAAGATAGCAAGTGCTAAGAGAGTTTTAGCAAGCTTAAAAGTAAGTTGACAAAGGCTCCAATTTTAGTTCAGTTAAAGATAGGGAAAG
>CANXYI010872036.1:0-12802 GCA_948208565.1 Hura crepitans
GTCATCATTGAACCACTTCAGCCACACACCCAAATGGATACCAAAGGATTAGGTTATGATTTGAACACATAGGGCAAACCAAAATAGGGCAATTCACTAAAAGATTACTTTGTCAAGCAAAAGGGTACTAAGTATGATGGAACCTCAGAGCCTGCCATAATAGGGGGACACTGTAAACTAGGGTTCGAGACATTCACTAATGTTATGGATTAGGAAATGAGACATCTCACCCAGGTTCAGTGGATAGAGGAAGTGTTCCTAAAGCTACTAGTTATTGAAAAAGTTTACTCTGCCACCTTAGAGGACATGCCTGAACTAGAGGATTTTGATTTATTTATTAATGAATTGTATCTTTGTGACCTCTTTGAGGCGAACAATTATTTTTCTAATAAAGTGAATAGTGAATTAGCTTACTTGTGTGATTTTTCTCCAAATGGTAATATGCATCCACATGATCATTACATGAGCATTTTTTGCATTAATTGCATTAAAACTAATCCTTCTAATCTTGGAACCAATGAAAAACCAAAGAATGTATTAATTGCCCATGATACTACTGTCCAAGAAAGAGAAAAAAAATTGAGAGATTACTAAAAAATATGAAAGGATTTTTTCTTGGAATTACAATGACATGCTAGGTATCAATAAAGAAATTGTGGAACATGCCATACCAATGCACAACCACACTATCCCAGTATGATAAAAACTCAAAAGGATGAGACTTAAATGGGTAGAGAAAGTGAAAGAAGAAGTAGTCAAGTTGCTTGAGGTAAAGTTTATTCAAGATATAGTCTTCCCCATTTGGCTTGCCAATATAGTGCCGATACCCAAGAAAGATGGAAAGGTCAGGATGTGCATGGATTATCAAGATCTGAACAAGGCTTATGCAAAGGATAACTTTCCCCTTCCCCTATAGATGTGCTAGTAAACAGTGCAGCAATGGCCACCATGTACTCATTCATCGATGGGTTCTCTAGGTATAATTAGATTCTAATGAAAGTGATAGATAAGTGCAAGACAACCTTCATAATAGAGTGGGGTAGATATTGTTACAAGGTGATGCCTTTCGGGCTAAAGAATGTAGGGGCAACATATCAACGAATGGCCATTAAGCTATTCCATAACATAATACACAAAAAATTCAAAGTATATGTAGATGACATGATAGTGAAGTCCATAAAATGGGAAGGACACTTCGAAGCATTAGAAAAGTTCTTCCAGAGGCTAAACCAATTCAATATTGAGGCTTAACCCTAAGAAGTGTGTCTTCAAAGTCACATCAGGGAAATTATTTGGATTTATAGCAAGCAAGAGTGGGATTGAAGTTGACCTGAACAAGGTAAAGGCCATCTTATATATGCCCACGCCGTAATTCAATAAAGAAGTTAGGGAGTTCTTAGGCAAGATTCAGCACATTAGCAGATTTATATCTAAACTCATGATGGTTTGTGAACCCATATTCAACCTACTATGTAAAGGTCAACCAAAGGAGTGGAATAGTGATTACAAGAAGGCATTCTAGTTCATTAAGGAGTACTTGATTAACCCTTCAATTCTAAGACCTCTGAAACTAGGTAAGCTTTTAATCCTATACCTTGCAGTAGATAGGTCTTCAATAGGAGCACTAATTGCACAAGCTGATGAAGCTAGAACAAAAAATGTAGTTTATTACTTAAGCAAGAAACTACTCCCATATGAACATAAATACATGAAAGTGGAAAAGATATGTTTAGGGGTAATCTAGGCATCAAAGAAACTACAGCACTATTTCCAATCCTTCAAAGTAGAAGCAGTGGCGAGATACGACCCACTCAGGTATCTATAATACGCTCCATCCTTAGTAGGAAAGATGGGATGATGGATGTTACTTCTTCAGGAGTTTGACATTTCTTACCTTACCAAGAAAACCATTAAGGGCTGAGCTGTAGCCGAATTCTTAGCCCAGTATCCAATCGAAGAGAAACAGGAAGAATATGAATTTTTAGATGAACACTTAGGGGAAATATCCCGAAAAGGATAGAGAATGTTTTTCAATAAAGCTGTCAACCAAAGAAGAGCAGGTGCAAAAGCATTGATCAGTAGTCTAGAAGGTGAGCAAATGTTCTTGGCAAAGAAGCTAGAGTTTTCAGCTACCAAAAAATGGTCGAATATGAGGCATGTGTTTATGGTCTCGAAACTCTATATCAGTTGGGGGCAAAAGTGGTCAATGTCTATAGGGACTCAATACTGGTCATCCAACAAGTTAAAGGTGATTGGGAAGTCAAAGATGAGAACTTGGGTAAATATGTCAGAATTCTCATAGATTTTACTGAAGGGTTCGATCACTGCACTTTTCACTATATCCCTAGAGAAGAAAACTAAGTCGCAGATACTCTCACCACCTTGATGTCGGTGTCAAGCCTTACCAAGAAAGATTTGTCCTGGCCAATGTATTTTAGTAAAATAAGGTTTCCCACTTATACTAGAATAGTTAGTTATGCCATTGAGCAAACCCATCAACAACTACCATGGTATCACAATATATAAACCTACCTAAAAAAGGGATAATACCCCGTAAACACAATTGAAAAAGGCAAAAAGGCATTTCAAAAGTTGTCCACTCAGTTTATTTCATTCCAAGGCATATTGTACAGGAGGCAAATAGACGAGATACAACTCAGGTGTATAGACGAGATAGAATCCCAAAGGGCATTCAAAGAGGTACATAAGGGAGTATATGGCCCTCACATGAATGGTAAGAATTTAGCAAAGAAAATTATGAGACTAAGGTATTATTGGTCAACCATGGAATCAGACTGTAGCGACTTCATGAAAAGGTGCCATAAGTGCTAGGTGTATAGGAACCTTAGTCACTTGCCGCCTAATAACTTGACTAGTTTGTCATCACCATGGCCTTTCTCAACATGGGGGATTAACATAATTAGAGAAATAAGGCCATCAATAGGTAAAGGACATAAGTTCATAATAGTGGCAGTTGATTACTTCACAAACTGGGTAGAGGTTGAGTCTTTCAATAAATTAAGGGCAAGACCGATGGGAAATTTATTAAAAGAAATATTATTTGCAGGTATGGTTTACCACAATAGATCATATTAGATAACATAATGCAATTCCAAGGAGAGATAAGATAATTTCATCAGATGCATAAAATTCAACACCATAAGTCTTCTCCGTATTGACCACAAGCTAACGGAGTGGTAAAAGCTACTAACAAAAATGTCAAGAAAATTTTGCAAAAGATAATGATCACCTATAAAGATTGGGCAGATATGTTACCATTCGCATTATAGGGATACAAAACGATAGTCAAGGTATCTACCTAGGCTATGCCTTACTCACTAGTGTATGGCATGGAGGTAATGCTACCAATCGAGATAGAGATACCATTATTAAGGCTATTAGAAGCTAAAATACCTGAAGAAAAATGGGTTAGAAGTAGGTATGATCAACTGGCATTAATAGACAAAAAGCTACTTAAAGCTCTTTATCACATGCAATTGTACTAAAAAAGAATTGCAAGAGCTTACAATAAGAAGGTCAAACCAAAAACCATACGAGAAGGCAATTTGGTGCTTAAACAAGTTAGGCCATTACTACCTGATCCTAGGGAAAAGTTCAAACCCAATTGGGAATATCCTTACATGGTTAAAAAGGTGATTAAACATGGGGGCATCAAGATCTCAGATTTAGAGGGCAATGAATTTTTGGAACCAATCAGTGTAGATAGGCTAAAGAAGTACTTCTGCTAAAAAAAACAGAGTCTGCTAAGCTGAAAACGCGAATAGGGTGGCTTAGGTAAAAGTTAGGACACCTCAATGAGGTGAAAACCTAACAAGGCACTTCATGCAAAAGTTAGGGGATCAGAGAGAAAATGTCTAATCAAGAAAACCTTTCAAGGTTGATTGGTAACAATAGTACTATCAATGGAAATTAATATGTTCACCAAGATTAATGGCTTTAGTTTTAATCATTAGTATGCAAATTCCCATCAAAGAAGGGGTCAAACAAGTAACTAAATTCTATACACATTATTTCTTTTCAGAACTAGAAACACTGTCTTTAGTCTTCCTTTTCAGTACTAATGATCTATTGTCTTTAGCATCACTTAAAATCCACTTATTATAGGATTCATCTTTATTAATAGCATTGATTATGTAATCAGGCACATCCCTCAGGAAGGTGTGTTGCTTCCACAAGTCAGTGAAAGAGCATAGAAAGTGATAAGTTAAAAGGCAACCATAAAATCTCAGAGGCTCGATGGGTATCCTTTGCACTAAACTGAACTGTCGCAAGATGTGCGAAGGGCTGTAAAAGTAGCATGCCTCAACCTGATCAAGGGCCCACGTCCTGCATGACAAGACAGGGTAAAATGTCTTATCTTCCACCAAAGACACCTCCATCACACTGAAACAACTGTGCCAAGCCATAGAAGCCACTGACCAAAGGAGTCACACTTTATTATAAGCTTCCTCTCACAATAATGACGGGAGCCATACTTCACCTAAAGTCTTTTAGGTGGAGGAATGATTAACCCTAATTTCTCTTGCAGCCAATTCTAAAAAAAAAAAAAGAAAAAAAGAAAAAAAGGATGAAAAAGAAAATTGTTAGGTTGGAAAATCCATAAAGGACCACCTAAGCAAAAGTTAGGTAGACCTGCTAGTATGAAAAACATCACAAGCCTACTAAGCAAAAGTTAGGGTCATAACAAAGCTAATAGTACATACTTGTCAGAGAAGTAGACTCCCAGCTATAAAATTAACATCCTCTTTTATTAGTACATCTAAACCATGGATGGTCTCAGCTAGGAAGACATCGAGGGGATGATATCTAGAAAATGTTGTAATAGGAAGGTGAAGAACCTTGAAGTCACAATATTCATTATGAGAAGTAACACTGAGCCAGCTTTTAAGAAGGCATAACAAGATACATTTCGCCCATTCCACTGAGTCGATAGAGATTTGATAAGTATGATCTAAGATTGCTTGGAGAGAAATTAGGCCTATCCTTAGTACTATTTTACGACACATAGTGGGAGAAAAGCTTAGATCTAGAACAATATCCAAAGGGTAGTGATCCTAAAATGAAGGCAAGGCTAAAGGGGTAGTGGGAGTAATTTTGTATTCTAGGATAGCAATAAATCCCTCTAAGGTAGGGCATATTTCTTATTGGCCAAAGGTGAAAACATGGAAAATGGGGTCCCAGTGTTATGCAGCAGCCTTTAAGAGCTTAAGGTCAATCCAAACTTTACTAAGAAACTTGAGTGCCAAAAAAGAGGCAAGAGTGGAGGAAGCCCAAGAGGCTTTGGATTTTAAAGCCTTGAACAACTTTAGGTAAAAAGGAGACATAGGAGACATGATGTAAAGAATGAGGTGAGTGAACCAAGGATTAGGGTATTTATGAGCCAAGGCATCCCATTCCTTTTCCCCATTAGAAATGAAATCCAAAACATGCAAGGAGGTCCACACAGACCTAGGAAAAGTGTTAAGGTCTACACAAACTAAGAAATCGATGTTCACATCATTGCCATGTCAGGTTCGTGGCCACAGTTATGCAAAGTCTGCATGAACTAAGTAAGCCAAGTTTGCTCAGACCAAAATAACCCTCTTAGGTCTACACAGACTAAAGAACCACAGTCAATGAAGGGCATAAAATAGGCCGAAGCACCATAGGTTCATATGAGGGTATAAAAGGGAAATAAAGCATTCAAGTTCAAATAAAGTGCAAAGATAAAAAGATGCTTAAAAAAAGAGAAAGGTTAAATGGTACCATGTTTAAAAGTACTAAGATAAGAAATGATAAATCCTATCTTGAAAAAGAAAAGAGGCCACATCATACCCTATACAACAACTATAAGAAAAAAAATAGGGAGGGACTAGCCCCTAATCTAGCTATCAAAGCTATCCTCTTCCTCCGTGTCCTCATCCTTAGAAGAAATCATCAACCTCTTAACCACTTTGTAAGCTCTAATCTTCCTCTGAGCCTTACGTAAGGCTACTACCCATCTTGACAATTCATTCTGCAAGAAGAGTGGAGGATTAATGTAGCATTGCATATGTATATATGTAGCATACATAACATGCATACATATGTAACATGCATACACATATAACACATGCATAACATGTAACACACAAGGTACATACATAGGCAATATACACGGTATACATAACTTATACGGTAGGTATACACTTATTACTAGCACCTACATCTCATCAATCATGGCCCTCCTAAAAGCCTCTATGACCTGGGCAGTCCTCTCTACCAAAGCTTTCTTCACCTGATCAAAGAAAACAAAATGTAAGGCATATACAATGAGAGGATTCTAGTGAAACGAGTTGTAAAATTGATGATGTTACCGGTGTCATATCCTCGAGCTCAAATGCTATAGGCTAACTCTCTTCAATATGAAGCTTGGCAAAGGAGAGCTCCCTATCAACGTCGTAGGGCATATAGCTTAGTTTGAGCATATCCACTAATGTCCCTACCACCTTACCAGGAAAAGACGTCGAACCAACTAATGGTCCGAAAACATGAGCAAGTAGAGGTGAGAATTAAGAACCTAGAGAGATAGATGTAGTCCTTGGCCACTTTCTTAAAGAGGATGGGCCAGCCCTAGGGGTAGTAGCGGGTTATAGCATAACACCACACATACAAGTCAGGAAAATGTCACAAAAGGGCATCAAAACACAAGAATCTCACTTGAGGGGGAAGAGTTCCAGAAGTATAAGGAACCCAAGGAAGTAAGTGAGTTGCAGCCCATGGAGCATAGCCCTTATCACTGTCTTCCACTAGAGTAGTCCTAAGGAACCTGACGGTCATCCCTTGCATGAAATTTAAACCATCAATATACCTCCCAAATAACATGGACTTAGGAGGGTCCAAAGGGATAAGATGAACATTAGGACCCAAATGCCAACTGACCACACTCTCTCTTCTAAGAACTAGCAATATATTTTTTGAGTGGTCAGCAATAGATGATGGAAAGACAAGCCCCGAATAAAGCACAGAGAGGGAGGCAACTTGTCAATAGGAAAGACCCACCATGCCAAATTAACTTGTATGGGTAGGTGTTAGTAACATATGAACAAACACTAACAAAAATTTTTTATGCTGGAAATACTTACATCCATCCAAGCACACGAGCTAAGGTACTAGTGATGCTACATTAAAGACAATATGTTCTAAGAGTTAAAGGTAGGTTGGACCTATCTATCTATCATCGGATAGTGATGTGGCACATCTAGCTCACAAGGACGAACAAACAAATGAAGCTTATAAGCCCATACTTGCAAACAACAAGCAATGAGATCACTAATAAAACCTTCAAGAGAAAAGCACAACTAAAGAGGAATTGGGTTACTAAGATGCCAGACACGAAGCCTTGAATGAAGCAGTGGCTTTTCTAAGTCTATACAACCATATCAAGACTCCGAAATATCCATCCTAATGATGACCAGCACTAATCCTAGCTCCTTATCTTATCGACCACTTTAAGACTAGGAGGAAGCTCCAACTCATGATGTCATTAGCATTGGCAAATAAGGTGGTGCCTAGTAGGTATAGTATGAGGCAACAAACATACTGATCTACCTCTAACTCACTTAAGGGAGACTCTCCCCCCATCTTTCCTATAGATCTGTGCAATGAATATTGTCGGCCCTATCTTGAGGAATGAATCCCAATAGTTCTTTCACTTCTAGCAGTCATAGGATTAGTGCCAGTAACAAGCATCAAAAGTGAAAGCATGGCCTATGCAAGGCACCCAAGTGATGAATGCCCAATCGAATGACATGATCATCACCTCACTAAAAGGCAGATGGAAAGTATAGGTGGTATCCATCCATCTATCCAGTAGCACCTGTAAGGCTTATAGGTCACGATAAAAATCTCCACCCATGAGGTGATTAATAAAAGTCTAAAAACCGATCACACACACCTTGTTCTTTACCACCACTGGCATGGTAGATTACCATTTTTTGGGACTAAACAAGGTAGCCCTGCACTTAAAATGCATCTGCAAAACAAATAAGTTAGGGGGTCAACAAAAGTCCATACGAACCAAAATTTCAAAATAAAAGTCCTCACAGACCACAAAAAAGAAAGCAAGACAAGTCTGCATGGACCATAATATTAGAGATACATAAGCCCGCATGGATTATCAATAGAGTCAAAAAGGTTAAACATAAGTCCACACGGACTATCAATAAAGTCAAAATGGTCAAACACAAGTCCGTACAGACTATCAATAGAGTCAAAAAGAGTCAACAACAATTCTACATGAACTTCATAAGATGAAGCATCTAGAATTGCCACATGATGAGTTCTGGAAACAAAGATAAATCCTAAGTCTACATGGACCAACATTCCTAGAAATCAAAGTCCACATAGACTTTCTATGCCCTAGCTTCCGTAGTCTGTATGGACTTATCGCACCAGAGAATTCTCATAGCACAAAAACATGAAGAAACTTGATCAAAACGGATAGAAAACATGCAAGAAGTAAAGAACACACTTGAGGATACACCTCAGAGCAAGCGTGATGTGCCAAATCTGCCAAAATTAAAGTTGGGTCACCAAATGCCACTCTATTGATGGGTCTGGCATTCCTCAATCTATTCACAGCCATGGAAGGGATGAAACCAATCAAAGTCAGCATGGAGATATCTTTTGAAGGAGGAGGAGAAGGCTCAGATCTAACCTCTGATGGAAGGATGATCACAGTGGATGTTTCTGCACCATTCGAAAAAGAACCAGAGGTGTTGCTAATGTAAGAAGCCATGGTCGAGAAGTTTGTTTATGAGAAAAAGAACAGGGAAGAAGACTAGAAAGGACATAAATGAGAAATGAAGGAGAAAAGGGACAGTTATATCACTGACATGATAAGTCCACATGGACTTTTGTAATGAATGTCGACACGGACTATATGTCTGCTATTTCTATATGGACGTCATCACTAATAGTCTATAAGAGTCGAGCACAAGCCCACATAGACTCCAATCGAGATCGGTCCACGCGGTCTAAGATGACTATCCTTGGTTTATATGGACCTTGGGCCACCAAAATCCAGAAAAGCCAAAAAGGAGGAGAAATACCTCTAAAAGGTTAAAGTTTACTCTCTTTTCAACAAAACTAACATTTCATTTCTCTCTTGTAGGCTTAATTCAAAATCTCAATACCTATCAAAGATTAACACCATAGTTCATTCCATCATCTTAAGGATCAACACCATAGTTCAATCGATTATCTCAGGGATCAACACTGAACTTCAATCCATTGACTCATGGATCAATGCCAAAGTTCAATCCATAATTCTCGAATTTAGCTTCATAAGCCAATCCATTATATTCTTAGGTTTATGCCTCATAAACTAATCCACAACTAATGTCAGAATCAAAAGATACTCAGCAATGGCGTGAGTAAAGAAATGAGTTGATAGGTAAGTATCCCTAATCGAGATACTTTGTTATGTACTATTGACACACAACACATGCTAAAGTAGGGGTAACTATAGATACCTCACCATGACCCATGATGATAGCCAGAGATGAACTCTCAAGCATAGCATAAAAGCAATTAAGATATAAGTCCGCACAAACCTATTACCCACATTTATATGGACTGATTATAGAAATATTCTAGAGCCCAGCCTATGAAGACCACATACCATCACTTCAAAGAACTTAGTCTACAAGGACTGACACGGATAAGTCCATATAAACTTGCCATCGGGAAAAAAATACTTCGGATGAAAACATTGCCTATTCAATTTAAGAGTCAGAGTCCTTCAAGGATTAGGACTCTCTTCTGGATGGGAAAAGGAGGAAAACCTAGTAGAGAAATATAAATACTTCTCTACATCAATAGAGAAAGCATTGGGCTTTTAATTTAAAAAAGAACCACAATTAAACATATTTCAGTAGTAAAGAGCATTGAAGGTCTTGGGAGATTTGCAATAGGGAAGAATTTAACCATCTTTACTTAAATCTAAAGGCCTTTGTGCTAGTGTTTGAAGAGATCCTTTTGTTCAGGTAATAACTAAGGTCTGTAGATGAGTTTCATGATGTTTTGATGAGCTAATAATCTCTGAAATTATTTATAAAAGAGGTGATACTTTGTTATCACCACTCTTATTAATGAGTAGGCCAATTGAATTTAAAGCATAGGATGTAGGATTAATGCCTATAGTCAGTATTCAGTATGCCATATGATGTTATTCTTAACACAGGAACCTGATCATATACATGACTAAGTCCACATGGACCTAGTGTCTTTAAACACGAGCATATAGGTTAGTCTGCACGGCCTTATTTCACGCATGTCAATTTGGTGACCTGGTCCACGAGGACCTATATCTTCAATAAGCAAAATTATATATCCTTATGATACCATGTTAAATATAGGGTGATTGATGTAAATTAATATAGCTATCCATGGATATTGGAAGTATATGATTGAGTGCATAAAACTAAAAATTAGTTTGAATGGACTCCCTATCACAAGGGCTATACGTCCGCACGAACTTATAAGTGATGAGTTGCATAATGAAGCTTCGGCATGTGTTTTGTTTTTCTAATTCATAGCCCATAATGCATCCATCCCAAGTCTGTTCATGTGTTTATTTATTATGAAACAATAATTTTAATCTAACATATTTGACTTTGATGTTTTTTAAGTTGTCAATCGGACTTCTTGGTTAAAGTGAAACATGAGAAGACTCGATCCCTCTGTAGCAATAGTCCACACAAACCATGTACCATTCCTTCTGACATTCGTATAGACTTGGTGACGTAGAAGCAGGCCTATTTTAGGGCTATAGCTTGCCTCTTTGGTTTTGTACTTTTTACACTTCTTTATTTATTTTAGGTTGTAATAGCTAGTAAACAATTTGTTTTACATGCTAAACCTAACTTTCACATCAAACTCTTTTATATATAATTAATCGATGTGTTTCTAATAAAAGGGATTTATATTTCCTTAATCAAAATTCACAATTAAATGTATTTCAATAAAGGCCAATCTCTTGGGATGGGAGTAGGGAAATTACCGCCAATTCCTATAGAATTACGGGTAATTGTCAGGTTAATTAACAACAAATAAACAACCTCATTTTTGGATGTATGATGAATGTAATTGTATTCTTTAAAATATCACAATTTACTTCTATACATGCAAAGGTGATGTAATTTAAATTAAGAATTGCGTATGCTTAAATGATTAGGGATTGATAAATGTTACAATATACATAGACAACATATTATTAGGGCATGAATAAAATCTAAAATTTTTAACCTTTCTAGTATAGAAAATTAAAGGTCCTAGTGTAGAGGCCAGGTGGCGACGCCACTAACCCTCTTATCCCCAGTAAAAATATCATAATCTTTACATTATGAAAATGTCATGTGTCTTTGAGTGTAATATGCTATTATGTTTAAGATGGATTTTTGACATGCAATGGATATATATGTGTTACATATGTATGAAGGGGCAATGTATGACCATTTGGGCATTAATATTGGAAAATGCCATAAAATGAACATTTGTATCGATATTTGTGTCTTTATGTCACATATTTGTATGATGTTGTGTTTGATGCCATTACACCTCTGAAAATTGATCCCATAGGTGTAATGGACATTTATAGGCCTAAGTTCACCAACTCTACATGTTTAGGCCATGCAATGGTACATTAAGGCCAATGGTGATTTTAATGAAATATTATATTCTAAAAAGTGAAATTGGTAAATTTGGCATTTAATGACATGTTTAATGATGCCTATTTAATTGGACAACCTAATTTGGAAAGGTTAACTAATCAACTAGGATTGTAGTGGCTACTGGCATACCTTTAGTTATAAGACATACGGGTTATTGATTTACATGTCGATGGGCATAAGAGCCTTTAGGCCTAAGATTACGTCCTAATATGCATAAGAGCCCTTGGGCCTATGATTTACATACCTACTTGGTATGAGAGCCTTCGAGCCTAAGTGTTACACATCTGCGAATGTGAGAGCCTTCGAGCCTAAGTGTTACACATCTGCGAATGTGAGAGCCTTCGAGCCTAAGTTACACATCTGTTGATATAAAGAGCCTTTAGGCCTAAGTTATGCATCTATGGATATAGAGAGACTTTGGGCCTATATTACGCGTCTACGGATGTGGAAAGCCTTCAAGCCTAAGTAATTTTATTATCTAGTCTTAGTTAGTTATCTTATTAATATGGGCTTGGTTAAATAATTAAAATGCCTTAAAGCTGTGTAGATTGAGATTACTTGTTATACGACTTTAATATGTGATATGTGAACATAATGAGGCCTAATGACTCAAACTAGCCTTAAGGTGACTAAAAGTGTTTATTATCATTTAGATGACTATTATTGGTGATTAGATGTGAATACAACTCAAAACATTAACATGTACAGTTATGATTTACATAATGTCAATTACAACCAAAAAATAGGTATGTCATTATCCTTTGTGATATATGAGTTCGGTATGGCTTTTTTTTACAAGCTGTTATGGTATGGTATGGTATATATTGTGCCTTATGATCTACAAATTAGTATTATGTGATATTTGTGGTTCTTGGTATATTTGATACTTAAAGATCATGACTTTATATATATAATGCATATTAACAGTTTAATTATGGTTAATTGATATTCACATTATGCATTAACGTTTATGCTATCAAAATGCATTGGTTATGCTTAACACATGTATATTGGCATACAAGACATCAAAAATCGCATGTTTGAGATATTAGCCCGAATATGGCTTGTGTTCTATATAAATCATGAAA
>CANXYI010872199.1:0-12468 GCA_948208565.1 Hura crepitans
TTATTCCTAAAATCCTCAATTACCTTTATTTAGGGGTACACAAAATTTCATAGCCAAATTCCTTCAAGAGATAGGCTAGCAAAATTCTCAGAAATCTCATTTCTGTTGAAAATTCTGAAAAAACACCAAACGACCTCGAAAAATTAAATTCTTTCTCCGTTAGCCTAATTACAATTTTTAATTTTGAGAGTATGCTATTTTTGGGTCTACCTAGGTACATCCTAGGTCTTTTTTGGCTCGACTCAATCTGACCTTACAGACCACTAGATTACGGCTTATTATGATTTAATGATTCTGCTAAATTTTTAAATTAAGTTGTTTTCATCATTTTCAGGCCCCTCAAATTTTTTTGCGACCAGCACAACTTGCCTCTAGCCTCGTGGAGGTGACTCGTCAGTCTGAGCACACTTTCTTAACCTCGAGTATTGCGTAAATACAACACTAGAATAGTCGGGGTGTTACACGTACAAGGTAGGAGTCATATCAACATCCCTAAAAGTGAAACACTTATAGTTGGGATCCTAATAGTGGATCATAGCTCGAACCATCTTCTAAGGTTTTGGAATAAACATTAGGTAAGTAATCCATCCATATTGTGTATCAAATTCTCTTCTCTGTTCCGCAATCATCTGTAACTCAAATATATCTTTAAGCAGTTTCCAATCACTTTGTTGGAACCCAACTTCTCCAATTTCGGGTAATGATAGCATCTTTCCCATCGGAATGTCATTTCCTCATTCAAACCAATTGGCATTTTTAGCTTCCAGTATGGAGAATTCAGAAACTATTTCCACTTTTGGGCTAGTTTTCTTTGGAGCTTGCATAGTGACTTAAGGTTTAAATTTAACTGGTCCCTGCAAAACAATTTAGCAAGTATAACACATTAAAACATGCAAACAAAATTAATCTACTTTTGCCAATATGAATTTCATAGTTTTGCTTGTCAGGATGCTAATTATGGAGAATCATATCACTTCATTAATATGAGAAAGAAATATACAAAATCATTACATTTGCACCTGTTTAGTTAAAGAGAGATGTGTCACTAATTTTCAAAAAGTTCCACCAAGTAATGACACACTTCTCTTTAGTACATTTAGGGTGCGTATTACAACAAAAAGACAAAATACATAATAGAACATCTTCCTTTCTTTAGTGATGGATCTTGCTTAAGCTCTCTCCTCTCCTTCGGCTTAAATGTAGACCAAAGGCTGACTGAAATAATCAATTTCATAGGTACAGTATATAAGATAATATCCAATGACAAATTTAAAGTATTCCATTTAAGGCGTTCATCAAAATGATAAGTAGCTAGAGACAAGAGTGTTAAAGGAATCATGTCTCTTGATAGTCCATTAGAGGTGTATAAAAGCTCTTTCATATCCATCCAATTATCCCAATTTTTATATGGATAACCAATGGGTTCTCTACGTAGCTTCAACGAAATTGCACAGTGCAATTGAAGGAGCATTTGATAACTAGTTCAGTTGCATTCCATTCTTCCTTTATCTTGAAGATGGCTAACGTATAGCTATCTGCATCATTTTGTAGCAATCCCATCTCTTAATCTGGCATCATGAAATTGAGCATCCATTTGGTAAACAAGAAAGCATGAGCCAGATTGTCAATTTCCTCCATATAGAAGGCTAGCAACCATTTTTTATCCAGGATTACTCCTATGTAAAAACATTTGCATAGATACCACAAAAGACAATAAGCCTCTTTAGTCAACCTGACAACTTATTCAAAAGGTATGTATAAGTAGTTGATATATGGCAATTCGGGATGCCAATTAATAAATTTCAATAGGCCTGTGATTAAGCCATGTTGGCTTAATATTGCTACCTGTAGTCTGTATATCATTTCTTTGTTTCTTGATTAAGAGGCTTGAATCATAATTTTCTTGGCCAGCTCGAAAGGAAGTTCTTTAGCTTTAAGGATGAAAATATTCTCCATAACTAGCAAAATGACAAAAATTACAAAACTCATTTAGGCAAATGATATAAAAAGAACTGAGTAAAATGAATAAATAAAAATAAAATATATGCTTATACATGTGCTTTAATTTTCATTGTGGATTCCTAGATTTTTTTAATCATTGTTAGGTTAGAGGTGGCCTCTAAGATCATTGTGTGGTGTTTAAAGTCTACTTTTAAGGGAAATATTACATCATAATTTAGGGTTCAAATCAATATTCCTCACTATCATCCATGTCGAACTAGCAAGGAATCCCTCATATCACTACTGATAGAAGGAAGATTTGGTTGAGAACTTTTCACGACTCAATATCGGGTTTCCTTCAGTGGTACCCCTACTTCATTCTCGGCCTATGCTTAGAGATCAGGATAAAGGCCAACGCTGACCCAAAGTGGTGTGTACAAATAATATTAATTTTAAGACATTCATACCATATGTAAAATAATGATAAATACAATATGTATCATACACAATATTAGACCCATAAAAAAAATGATCCTCAGTGGAGTTGCTAGCTGTGACTGACCCACTGATTAAATTTAGAAATTAGGAGCCACCACTAATTAAAAGGGATGTAATTAGACACCAAATACTAGTCTACATTTTATCGGGTTTGGGGTTATTTTACACATAAGAAAGGTATTAGGCACCTAACATTGTCCCTAATTAGGTGATATTGTGTTATAATATATTTTTTGGTGCATATTATTTATATGATTAATAACTTTATAATTATTTCTATTATCAAATTTTATTAGCTAAATTTTTACTTCAGAGACAAATTTGGTTCTAAAGTTAAATTAATAAATGCACAAAAATTCTCGTGGTCTTATTTATTCGAATTATTGAATTATCTTTCTTAATTAAATTTATATTGACTTTTTAAAATTATATTTTTATTGTTTGAATCAATACTAACTCTTATCCTTTAAAACTTTGCCAATTTAATACACATATTTATATATAGATATCGTACAAGAAATATCTGTTATTTAATATTTAATAGTTTAGCAAGCTATTGTTTTTTTTTAAAGTGCAAGCTATTGTTTTTTTTAAAGTATAAGCTATTTTATTACAATGATTATATTTTCATTTGTTCAATGAGTCAATTCCTAAAATAATAGATTTTATCAAGCTATCTTACTTCATAATAAAGATGACAGGACGCTTAATGCAGGTTCTATATGATAACCTAATCATTATGAAATTGTACTAATAGGAAAATCTAAATAAAATCCAAATTATTAGCACATAATTCGTGTCAAGAATAAATCCCCTTTTTTGAAAATTTTATAAAAAGAAAATTAAATTACTCGAGTCAATAATTGACTAAAGTGAAAGAAAATCCCGTTAAAATCGATTAACTCAAAGATTTATTTTTATATATCATGATATTACCAATATTGTAAACAAAAAATTCGAATTAGATATTCCGACAAATTTTATGTACAAAGTGAAGAATATATTTATTTCCTCGTTAACTTATGCTATGCAATTATTCTAATAATTCAAAATTATTAGCTCATTTATGCACTTGTAAGAATTATATTTCTATTATTGAAGTTTGTCTCTTATTTAAATTCAATATCATATTAAAGAATTATGGACAAAGATGTATTAAGCATTTAAGTATTAGAAATAGAAAAGTATATTTATCAAACTAAAAATTTATTAATTTGTAAGAAATGTAACTAATGAAAAGGCATAAAATAAATCTAATAAATTTAATTAGTTAAAAATAGAAAGCTTAATTATAGGAGAAAGATTTGACTTATTCTATTTTAAAATCATAATTATAGAATTTTCAAAATGTTGGAGTATATTTATAATAGATTGATTAAAGGTTTTACACATTATCACCTTAAATCATGCTAGTAAAATTGGAATTTAATTCTTTTATTGATGAAAATATCTATCTATTTTAAGGAATTAATTAATTGGGCATTTTTACTTAATTTTAAAAAAGGGAAAATATATAATAATAAAAAAAATTTGGGATTCGTTAATAAAAAAATGATAGTTAACATTTAATTAATCCGAAATATGCATTAACATTTTTCTTTCTAAACGAAATTACCTGTTGTTGTGACAAAGATTATTTTTCTTATGAATCACACACACACACACACACACATATATATATGTGTGTGTGTGTGATCTCCTCTATTATTTACAAATTATTGAGTTGTACGAATCATCCTTAATTTTATGTATGTTATTGTTATTTCATTTATGTAATTATAAAATAGGCTTATTTTATTATTTCCCATATAAAATCTGTTAAAAAAAATAAAGTGTATAGTTTAATAACTTTTGGGCTAATTTTAAAAAGAAAAAGGCCTAGGGATTAAAAACATGATTTTCGGACAGAGGTAAAAGGGAAACAAATTATCTACTTAGTCCTCTTATTTTAATTCCTTAAAAACTCATCCTAGCATCAAATGACCCATATACCTCCTTCTGGAACATTCCCTTCTTTATAAACTGAAGGACATTTTTGTCTATTCCCTCTTAAACCTAAATATAAAACTCTCTTTTATTTTTCTTTTGCTGTCTCTACTTGCTGAATTTCCTTCATTTCTATCCTTTCATTTTTCTTTATTTTTTATCATTGCTATTCCTTTTAGTCATTCGATTATGTCATTCTCAATCTCATCTACGCCGTTTTCTACTCTCTTTTTTTCTTTGACTTATAATGTTGTCCCTTTGAAATTTGGGTAGCCATTTTTGTATATGTTTCTTTGTGAGGATTATAGGGTTTTTGAGTCAGATCCACATAAGATCTAGCGAAGGAAAGGGTTATATTCAACTTTATTTTTTAGTTTGGTTATTTTTTTTTACTACCATTTACCATTCTTTTTTTTAGATCTAAAATTTCCTTCATCTTTTCGATTTCTATCGAACTATTTAGATATGACTCATGTAATGCCCGTAGGCCAAGGTTTTATGAACAATACCTTATAGGCCCGAGTGATGTTCCTTACGGTGCAGGGCATCGTTACAAGTCTAACAAGGGGCGTATTGGTCATAAAACTTTGACAGGCCTAAAAATGGATAAAATGAATGAATTTAAAAATTTAGCACAACTAATAAATCATTTCGAGTCGAGAACTAGTGTATGAGGAGATAAAATGAGTTTATGCCGGGACAACCTCAGGATGTGCCTGGACGGACTCAAAAATACCATACCCTAAACCTTAAAAATTCCAATGAGTAAGGTAGAGAAGGAATTTTAATTTTCTGAGATCGATAGATATTTTTTCGAAATATTTTATTCTAGTAGGTGAATAGTATCAAAAAGTCAACTATTGAATTTTGACTTGAAATTTTACAAGGGCCTTAGTTACACTAATTGAGGATCTTTAGAAATAAAATGAGAATTTTTAGAGGTTTAGAAAATTTTCTATGAATTTCTGAAGCTAAAATTTACATAGGATGAATATTAGCTGTTGGATCGCCATGTGTCGCGATCAAAGGTAGCCACCTACCCTTATATAAGGGGTTACACATGGAAAATACTCACATATGCCAAGAATTCTTCTTCAACCTTGAGAAAAGCCCTAGGCTGACGTAAATTTTCTCTCTCCTCTTAACTTTTTCTTTAATTTTCTCTCTCCTCTCTCCTCTAATCCACACAAAATTTATATGAAATCAACCCTCCACAATCTTTAGATTCTATTTCTTTAGACAGAATTCAGAAAAGAAGCCTAAATTGGGAGATATGTCACTTGGGTGAATAATGACATTTTTATGAGTAAGTGTCCCTAACCCATTTTTTTTATTTTTGATATAGCCAGATTAAGTTTTAGATTTCAATTTGGAGCTATAGATGATTTTTTAGAATTTTTCTAAGGAGGAAATGGAGTATGTTAGGTACCAAGGATTTAAGTGAGGGAAACCAAGTTCACAAGCCCCAAAGTGATGGAGAAAAGGGTGTTTTCACACCTTAGGTATGTGGAATGGACTCAAACCTAATATGCTTATGTGTCTGCTATGCTTGAGTATGTGTATGTTGTATGGAAATGCTTGTTCATGGTGTGTGTATAGTGATAATGCAAAATGGTGTGATAGTAATGTTAATGGCATTGAAATATTAGGTTTGGCATGATTAATTGGTAAGAAACTCATATGTATGTGCATGTGAAAGGTTGGGCTGAATGGTGTGTATAATGGGTTATGGCATGTGTGATCATGTGTATGATACCTTATGTGAGGAAATGGTATGTAAATAGAGTGTAGAAATCATAAGTGAAAATGAATAATAATGGTGACTTAATTGGCATGAAAGTGTAACTTAGTTGAATAGAGATATATGAGTTGAAGTATGGTATAGTTATATACCTTATAATGTGGATTTGGCATATGTAAGAATGTATGATGAAATGATAAAAATGAGAGTTGGATGGTATGATTTATGAGAGGCACAAAATATAGAATTGACCAAATGAATAGTGTCGGTCTCGTAAAGTTACCAAATGAATAGTAAATTTACAACAATAGGCAAATTGTGGTATTTTATGTGCATTCTGCTATAAAATGTAACTTAATGGTATAATGGACTTGGGAATCAATAATATTAAGATTAACAGTCTAATTTAGTAATTGGCCCATCAGTTAAACACCCACTGGATAGGTTGATCGGTCAACTAGGGAGTTAGCAGTTGCTAGGTAGTTTGGTCCTTCTAGGGCCATTACTGTGTGTTGGATGTGGCGGGTGCATCCACCGAGATTTTGAGATGAATCCTGCACACTTAGGTATTACGAGGTCCACCTAGACTGATCCCTATTGCCCGTCTATTGTCTGTGGATATTGGGAGGTCCCACGGGGCTGATCCCTGCTATCCACCTTTAGTGATGTGATACGGGGTTTTGGGAGGTCCTATGGGGCTGATCCTTGCTATCCCATTTATAGATATTGAGAGATCTATAGATTGATCCCTGCTATCTATCAGTCCGTTCTGGGGAGGTCTACGAACTGATCCTTGCTATCGTGTGAGGTAGGTGCAGCTACTTAGGTCTAAAATATGGGCCACTGCACAGGATAGTTTTCGCTATTCGATGTTTTAAAGAGTTGTCTGTCTGTCATAGGCCTATATTATAATAAACTGGACTGAGAAATAAATGAGCATTCTAAACTTAGTAATCAACTAGACCTAGAAGAATAGGGTAATTGCCATATGTATTAGGTGTTACATGTTGCATGTATGCATATTATGACATATTATGTTTGGTCTATTCCACCACTGAGTTTATGCTCAGTGTGTCGGTGTTTTGATGCGCAGGCTATAGGCATTGAGAGACGACCAGCTTCAGACGGCCACAGTGTAGCTGCCTTCGAGTCTTTTGGTATATTTTGTTTTCTTTTTGAGTAATTATAGTCTGCACTTATGTATATTAAGATAGTATGGGTTATGGATTGTGTATTAAAACTGAGTTTGAAAACTTATGTATATGTACAGTTTTGTCTATTAATATTAATCTGCTGGTTGATATTTGTGTGTTGATGGGTCTAAGACCTTGTGTCATGTATTGTGTGTGCTGCGGTGTGGTTGTGATTTGGAGGACCAGAAGGGTCCAAAAGTGAAGTGTGATGGGAAATGAATTTAGAAGTGTTTTTCTTACATGTTTAAATTGGAGTTTGTTAACCGGGTAGCCGTTATGCTGCTCGATTATCTGTGAATGTCTGATAGTAATTTGGAGCTTTAGCAGTCTAAAATAGGCAGTAATAGAAGGATAAATAATAAGAAGAGCATAATGGATAAATTGGTCAAAATTGGCCAAACTTGGTTAGAAGTTAAACGAAAGGCATTTGGGAAAATCTAAGGATGGGTGACCTCACGGGAAGTAGCACGCCTTGCCTGTTTCCTATAGAATTGGTGTTTGACTTCTAAGCCTTGTTGTTAGATGGCTTCTTCTTTCTTTTTTTTTTTTTAAAAAAACTGCTTTTTATTACTTTTTTTTGAAAGGTTGAATTTTGGTTATGTTGGACTTTATAATAAGAACTCTTTTTTTTAGCAGTGTATTTTAGTCTCTGTCTCATTTTTTGTCCCTTCTTATTTCTCGTGTCATTTTTTTATTAGTTTTCTCCTCATGCATGCACTGATTTCTTCCTGATTTCGATTTTTACTTTCTTTTTTATTTTATTTTTTTGATCTGATCATGTTTTTTTTCCTTCTTTTCACAACATTATGGTTGCATGCTTATTTTTTTAGTCTAAATCGAGTATTTTTTTTATTCTTTTCTGGAGTATGTTACATGTATGTGTATACTTTTTTTTATTCTTGGTTTGGATTATGTTCGACCAGAGTATTTGTTATCATACTTGTGTTATAACCTTGCTTCTTAAGATTTCACATGTTCAAAAGGGATTTTTGTTTATTATCTTTAGTTTCCTTTTGGTTTATTTTGGGTATTAAAATTTTATTCATTGGGTACATGCTTCTATTTTTGTTCCCATATATTTTATCTTGGTTTGTTAATTATTTTAATCCTCATCAACTATTGTTTTTTTTTGATATGATTTGTAGATTATCACTATTAAGATATCCCTCTTATTATTTGATAAGTCTTTATTCGAGGTTTCTATGTGATTTCTGCCTAGAATCTTTTAAATGTCTAGCCAATATTTTTGAGGTTACTATTATCCTTTTTTTTCTTCTTTTTTTTTTATATAAAAGGCTTAATATCTCTTTATTTCTATATTTTTATTTATGCGTTCCTTTACTTAACATTCATTGATCATTCCACTTATTGTTTGTTCATATATATATATGGCTCTATTAATTTTCAAATCTCTATTTATTTGATCTATTAGTTGGCATGTTGAGTTTTTTTTAGCAGGGTGTATAGATCTTCTTACATAATTTCTTGGAATGAATATTTTATGATTATGATATTCTGGGTGCTATACTAAAATTTGGGATCTTATACATGCATCTAATTTTTCTGTCGATTTTGTCACACCGTTTATCCCCTGATAAACAATCCATTTCAGCTCCTTCATCTCCATTTTGTTAAATCATCATATTATTGCTAAATATATATATATTTTTTTTAAATATGAGCTGAAACGTTTTACTCCATTCTCCTTTTTTATTTTTTTTAAAAAAAAAACCTATGATGAAGTGGAAACCTATGAACTATTGTGTTTTTATTCAATAGTTTGCCCCCTTAAGAATTTTGCACATGTTATGTAACATGGAATCATTTTAATATACAAATACTACACATGAGTTCAGGTTACATAGGTGTTCATATTACTAGGTACGCAGGTGGACTTAAGTAAAAACATAACATGATATAAACCATATCTGAGGGCACAAAGAAAATTTTAAAACAAAATAAACATATAAATAAAATTTAAATAACTTAAAGCATTTTCATAAAATAGTAGTGAATGCTATTAATACTAATAGCTGTTATTCATTTAATAGAATCCAATACTGGCCTCATAAATGATTTAGTAGTTCACATTTATTTCCTAGACTAATTAAACCAATACCTCTTTTGAGGTCTTAAAAAAACAGTTTTAGATTCCACTATTCCCAAATTCTCCCTTTTAGCTTGCACCAAAGTTTTTCTTCTTCCTTAGCCACCAAAAAAAGCCTCCCCCCTTCCTAACATGACCTCCCCTATATAGAGGCTCATCTACTGTCCATATACAGTCCACACTATGGAGAAAATCTCTCCCTTTTATCAAAGTCCACTCTTTATTAATTACATTCAGATTTTTAAAAATTGGGTAATTTTGTTGTCTAAAGGTTTAGTTCTTTAAATGTTGTTCTAACAATTTTATACTATGGTTTCTGCAAGAGGCCTTGATTTTGGGAGCCTCTTATGGCCGTCTACCTCAGAAAGCAATCAATTATTTAGTATTTTATTTATATATTTGTTTTATATTTATATGCCACATGTACACCCATTGGGCTTAGGTTGAACCATTGATTTATTTTATTTATTATTTTTACATATTCTTGTGTTTATTTGCAAATGTAAAAATATACTTAATTTATCATGGCCTTTAAGTCCAACTGACAAAATTCCAATTTAAAGCATATCTGGACGATAGAAAGAAAATTGGGCCTTAAACTTGTTTAACCAATGCACCTAAAATTAGAAGCTAGATCCATTTAATAGTAAAAACATTGGGCTAAAAACTTGTTTAATCATAGAAGATATTAGGCCCCCAGGCCTGTTTATTACTATAAAAGGTAACATAGGTCTCCAGTCCCAATTGAACCTAATAAAATATGGGTTTTAAACCCTATTAAAAATTGGACTATACTTGAAGAAATGGAGCTTATACATGTATAAAAGGATAAAATTGAAATTACTTTGCACTTCTATATATTGAATGTAAATGATTGAGGTAAATTGCAATGGGTTGTACTGGGATTGATTTATTAGCTTAGTTAGCAATTACCATTATTATTTTAACAAATATTTTACCTAGACCAAATAGGTATTTACAACTGCCCTTATTTTTACCTACTTTTAATGAAATTAGAAGGATGCAAAAATAAAGATAATAAATTTGGCCAAGATGAATTTAGTTTATCCTTAATCAAAATAAATCAAGCTTTCACCCTAATGAATTTTTCCTAATATTGCCTTTACCTATTAGGGTAAACAATCGCATCTTGATATATTTGACCTGAATGGTTTGGATTCCAAAATAAAATTCCCACTCCTAGTGGGCTCGATCATTAGATTCGAAATCCTATCTCTTAATAGGCTCGACCGAATGGTTCGATTTCCAAAACAGTGTTCCCATTTCTTAATGGGTTCGGCCATTATATTCGAGATCCTATCTCCTAATAGGCTCTACTTAAATGGTTTGATTTTCAAAATAAAATTCCCCCTTCCTAGTGGGCACGATCATTAGATTTGAAATCCTATCTCTTAACAGGTTTGACCAAATGGTTCGATTTCCAAAATAGAGTTCCCACTTCTTGGTGGGTTCAGCGATTAGATTTGAGATCCTATCTCCTAATAGGCTCGACCTAAATAGTTCAATTTTCAAAGGAATATCCCACTTCTTGGTGGTTCGGTCATTAAGTCTAAGATCCTATCTCCTAATAAACTAGACCTAAAATTTTTACAACAATATCCCCACTTCTTGGTGGGTTCGGCCATTAGTTTTGAGATCCTATCTCTTAATAGACTCGACCTGAATAGTTCAAATTTTTACAACAATATCCCCACTTCTTAATGGGTTCAGCCATTAGGTTCGAGATCTTATCTCCTAATAGGCTTTACCTGAATGTTTTTTTACAAAACAATATTCTTGTCGACTTGATAACGGATTCTTGTATTATTCTAAAAAGAGTAATTTTCATTATTCTTAAAAGTAGTATAGCCACATCATTTCTTTATATGTATGTATAGATTATTTTATCTATTTGTTATTTTATTTATTATGTTAGGCAGCTCTAATTTAGTCAACATATCTTGCCTTTCCATTGAACTTTTCCTTGAGACCAACAATACCCCTCCCATTACGAAGAGTCTTCCGAAATACTATGGTAAACATCTTCAAATTTAGGAGACATTATACAAAACAAATGTGTTTTTTTTACCCTCATAATAGGGAATCAAGAAATGTGGTCATTACTTTGCTTAAAACTTCCCTTTTCTATTCTTTCTCTGTGTTGCCCCCTTGTTTATGTTTTCCATTTCACCTTTTTTATGATCCCACTTCCTATAAGCATAGTATCTTCGAACTATATCACTGTTTATTGGCTCAGATAACTTGTCTCTATCCACTGTGGCCAAAATGAGGGCCCCTTTTGAGAAGCCCTTTTTCACTATATATGTTCCCTCATATTTAGGTGCCTATTTTCCATAGGGGTCTAAGTGTCGTAGGATAATTTTCATGATAACTAAATCACCCTCCTAAAATTCTTTGGGTATCATTTTCTTTCCATAGGCCTTCATGATACACTTTTGATACAGTTGCCCGTGACACAGTGTAGACACTGGGTCTCCTAGGTTCGGTTTGGCTAATGATGATGAAGAGGACAAAAATCCTAATAAAAGTAGGTTTTTACGTTTAAATCAAAGATCTCAAAATTTTCCTTTAAAAAAAAAGTCAAAATGGCCTTTTTCCAAGAGAAAACGGCCGTTTTGAGAAAACGGGTCGTTCCCACGAATGGAACGATCGTTTTGGGCCTAAAATAACCATTTTGTTTGCCAAAATGCCCGTTTTGGCCGTTTATGCCAAAACGGCCGTTTTGAGCTGAAAATGCCCGTTTTTAGCCTCGAAAATCGTGTTTAAAAGCCAAATGGGTCATTTTAAGGAGAGGTTGGTCATTTTAAAGAGAGAGAAAATTTCTAGAGAGAGAAAATACATCAAAAAAGGCAAAAAACACTCTTTCAACACAATTTTTTTGGATTTTCTGAAGATTCAAGCACGGTTTTTCAATCTAATTGAGATCTTTTCTGAAGGCAAATATACTCAGTGTGTCAATTGACCCATTTTTTTACTATTTT
>CANXYI010872312.1:0-17015 GCA_948208565.1 Hura crepitans
GGGGCATCACAAAGCAACACTAGATAAATAAAATCCATCTGAAATATAACTAACTCTTTTAATTCTCTCTCTTTCTCTCGTATAACTTAGAACATATGATTTGAATTATATAAATAAAAAAAATTATCCATTCTTTTTTTGTTGAAAGATCTTTTCATTTCACATAGACTCAATTTTTACTTAAATTTCATAAATATCAAAGTTACTTTTTATTCAAAAGGAGAAAAATCAAGAATACAATATCTAAGTGAATTTTTTATAATAAATTGCTTGCTATTCTTTCAAATAGCTAAAAAAACTCTAAAAAAATTACAACTTGCATTCTAATATTA
This sequence comes from Hura crepitans, assembly GCA_948208565.1. NCBI lineage: Eukaryota > Viridiplantae > Streptophyta > Magnoliopsida > Malpighiales > Euphorbiaceae > Hura > Hura crepitans. Next base: position 333 of record CANXYI010872312.1, read on the forward strand.
GATAATTTACCAAATTATTTTATTTTAGTAAGAACTTCAATTTACTTTAGTAAATCAATTTTTTCTTTTTCTTTTCTTCAAATTCTATATCTAATTTCAAGTAAATAAGAAAAAGAAAATGAGTTATTTCAAATAACTAGATTTGGAACCTTATTGTTATATTCTTTTTACGATTTATCTAGGGTTTGTTTAGAAAGAAATATTGCAAAACAAATTTACCATTTTTTAGCTAGCATTTACATAAAGTAGGAGGAGACATCTTGGTATAGTATTAAGATAATTAGAGCATTGTAATTGTTAAGCATCAATAAGAGTAGGCCAAGAATAGGTGACATATAACCGAAGCGTCCATTAAAAATGAAATCTTCTAATAAGATTTATTGCAGCAACTATTAACCTCTTTCTAATTAACACCACTCTTATTCTCCTCTATTGCTTAAGAAAAGCTCTAAATTTAAACAACTGAAGAGAATGAGAAATTAAGAGGAAAAAGGAGAAGATAGTTTTTATTGGCAAAAATGTAAATATAATTGGTAAAATAAAAAGCAAAGGCTTAGACACTAGGTTTTGGGGCTTTTAGGTTCATACATTTACTAATGAATAGAAAAACTTTCAAAAAGGACGAGGGCTCCTGATAATAGGAACCTTAATATCCAATTTTGAATAAAAAGCCTATTTTTCTTAGAATTATTAGAATTTTACAGTGTTAAATGACTTTAAAATGCACCAAAGGGTTTTTTTTAAGTCCTATACTACTATTCTTATCAAAATGTCATCTTTTTAGGAACAAAACGACCATATTGACTCTTGTTAAAATAACCATTCTTTGTTGAAAAATAATAAAAGATGGGAGTGAATAACCTTAAGGATAAGAATGTTGTAGAGCCTGGTAAGGTAGAGTACTAATGGGATTGGACAGAGAAGATTATGAAGTAGATGAGATGCCCTTCAAAAGAGAAGGTTATATTTGCCACATTGCTTTTATAAAAAGAGGCATCTAAATGGTGGAAAGATTTGACAAAGCATAAGACAAAAGATGAGCTGACATGGGATTTCTTTCTAGCAAAGTTCCATAAGAAGTACATTACAAAGAATTACCTGAATGAGAGGAGAGAATAGTTTATGGATCTAAATTAAGAATAGAGGTCTATTAGGGAACATAAGAAAGAATTTACTATTCTCAGTCGGTATGCTAAAGGGATGATATCTACTGAGGATGACAAGTGTAAGAAGTATTGGAAGGGATTGCATGTGGATATCATGTCATAGGTGGTTTCGATGAAGATCTGAGACTTCTCAGCATTAGTGTCTATTTGTCAATTTATTAAGGGGGTACAAAAAGATAAGAGAGTTTTATTAGAATAAGTGATCTCAAGGTTAAGAAGCTTTTAATGTAGCTCAATAAACAAGGAAAAAGTTTTAGGGGTATTAAACTAGGGCATCATAGTAGGCACATAGATAGGGTCAATCTTAGAAGAAAGATCAAGGGAATAAGAGTGAAGCTAGATAGTAGCAATCTCAGGCAGCTAGTACTCTATTATCCAACACTAAGTGTGGCCTATTACCTCAGTGTCAAACTTGCCATAAGAGATATCGAAGGGAGTGTTAGAAGCTGAAGTCAAGTGTGTTCTTTACATTTAGGTCACTAGATCATTATCGTAAAGATTGTTCAAAGAGACCTAATGCCGAACATGAATTTGTACCTACTTCTACTAGAGGCTAAAAGTGAGATCATAAAGATAGGGGATAGATATTAGAGAGAGCTTAAAGGGATTGACTAGAGTCTAAAGCTAAGCACAAGACTCCTGCTAAGCAGTATGCTATTAGAGCAAAGGAGGACGTCGACTTGCTAGACATCATTGCTAGTACTTTCCTTCTCTTTAATTCTCCTACATTGGCTTTGATAGATCTAGGGTATACACACTTATTTACATACACAACATAAGCACAAGATCGAGGGGTTAGCTTTATAGATTCTTAATCTAGAGGTTATGATTAGTAACCTTGTAGGCTAGCATTTTTTAGCAAACAAGGTGTACAAAGAGTGTCCCTTAATGGTGTAAGGGCATAAGTTTTTGGCTGATCTCATTGAGTTGCCTTTTGATGAGTTTGGCTTGATTTTAGGTATGGATTGGTTGTCCACTTATCAAGCCATTGAGATTATTGTGATGGGTGAGAGGATAGGCTTTCTGTCTAATGTTATCTCAGCTATTACAGTAAGACAATTGTTAAGGAAGGGTTGTTAAGCTTTCTTGGCTCATGTATATAATACCCACAAAAGAGAGTTCGATGTCAATTGTATAATAGTAGCATCAGAGTATATGGATGTTTTTCTTAAAGAGTTACTCAATTTGCCACTTGAATAGGAACTTGAGTTCAATATTGAGGTTTTACTTGGCACTTCTCTAGTGTCAATAACTCATTATTAAATGGCTTCAACAGAGCTAAAGGAGTAAAAACATTAGTTATAAGAGTTGCTTGATAAGGATTTCATAAGACTGAGTGCATTGCCATAGGGAGCACCGATGTTATTTATAAAGAAAAAGGATGTTTCTTTGAGGTTGTGTGTGGACTATAGATAGCTGAACAAGGTGACCATCATGGATAGGTATCCTTTGCCATAGATTGATGATCTATTTGATCAACTTTAAAAGGGTTGGAGTGTTTTCCAAAATTGATATGAGATATAAATATTATCAATTGAGAGTTAAAGAATCAAATATGGTGAAGACTACATTTAGAAAGAGATATGGCTACTATGAGTTCTTGGTAATTCATATTTAGCTTACTAAAGCTCTAGTGGCTTTTATGGATTTGATAAACTATGTGCTCCATCCTTTCTTGGACTAGTTTTTAGTGGTCTTCACAAATGATATCCTAATTTACTACAAGAGTAAAAAGGATCATGAATAGTATATGATAATAGTTCTTAAGTTCTAAAGGATAAGAAGTTGTATGCTAAATTTAACAAGTGTGAGTTTTGGTTAAGTGAAGTGTCTTTCCTTAGACACATAGCTTCTATAGATGGTATACAGGTTGGTCTTAGTACAATTGAGGTAATTATAGAGTAGAAGCCACTTAGGAACACCATAGAGATTAGAAGTTTCCTTAGTTTAGCAGGGTATTATAGACTGTTTGTCAAAGGTTTCTCCTTGATTATAGCACCTATGAGTTAATTGTTGAGGAAAGATGTTAAGTTTATTTAGGATGACTAAAGTTAAGAGAGTTTTGATAAGCTTAAAGTGATTTTGATAGAAGCTCAAATTCTTGCACATCTAGTTTTTAAAAAGGACTTTAACATCTAAAGTAATACATCTCATAATGGGTTGGGTTGTGTTCTGATGCAAGAAAGCAAAGTTGTTGCTTATACTTTGAGACCACTGAAGACACATGAAAAGAACTACTCTGCTATGATTTAGAGCTTACTACTATTGTGTTTGTTTTGAAGATATAGAGACATTATCTCTATAGAGAGAAGTGTTATGTCTATACTGACCATAAGAGTCTAAATTATCTTTCTACATAGAAAAAGCTAAACTTGAGATAGAGGAGATGGATGGAATTAATCAAAGATTATCACTGTTGGATTGATTATCATCTTGAAAAGGTCATTATAGTGTTGAGTGCACTTAGTAGGAAGTTCATGGAAGCCATGAGAGCCATGAATGTTAGACTATATTTTATGGGTGATGATGCTTTATTAGTAGAGATGCAAGTAAATGTAGTTTGATATAGCAAGTCAAGGATTATCAAAAAAATGATCATTGGCTAATGAGTGTGATAAGTGATATCCAAGAGGGGAAGCCTATTGAGTATGAGATCAAAAGTGATGGTTATTTCTATTACCATGACAGGATATGTGTGATAGATGTAAAAAAGCTGAAGAAGTAAATTTTGGAAGAGGCTCACAGTGCTCCTCATGTTATGTATCCTAATAACACTAAGATGTATTAGGATTTAAAGATATCTTATTAGTGGCTTAGTATGAAGAAATATGTAAAAGAGTTTGTGACCAAGTGCCTTAGTTTTCAACAAGTGAAGGCAGAGTATAATGTTTTATCTAGATTTCTTCATCCTATAGCAATTCCAAAATGGAAATGGGATAGGGTCCCTATGGATTTTGTTATTGGATTACCTATGATAAGGATCAAGTGTGATTTAGCATGGGTTGTGGTAGATCGATAGAGCAAGACTGCTTATTTCATACCAATAAAGATGGACTAATCCTTGAGGAAGCTTGCTAAATTATACACTGATGAGATCATCATATTACATAGAGTTGCCATCTTTAATCATATCGAATAGGGATCCAAGGTTTATGTCAAAGTTTTAGAAGAAACTTCACAATACATTAGGTATTAGATTGAGATTTAGTATAGCATTTTATTCTCAAATTGATGGTTAGTCAAAAAGAGTCATTTAGGTAACTTCTAATACTTGAGTGATTTTCATGTTAAGTTATGTTTTATGCTTATGTTAAGTATGGTTATCAAGTCCTGAAAGATATGCTAAGGAGTTGTGCTATTGAGTTTAAAGGTAATTGGGATCACTATTTGTCATGGGCAGAGTTTACTTACAATAATAGCCATCAAGCAAGTTTGGGCATGGCTCCTTATGAGGTATTGTACAAAAGAAAGTGCAGAACTCCTTTATGCTAGAATGAGCTAAGTGAAACTAAGCTCATGGGATAAGACTTGATCAAAGATATAGAAGAGAATGTAAGGATTATTAGATAGGTTAAAAATAGCTTTGATTGATAGAAGTCATATGCCTATCTAAAGAGAAAATATGTTCAGTATGAAGTGAGAGACAAGGTATTTCTTAAGGATTCACCTCCAAAAAAGGTTTTACAGTTTTGTAAGAATAGCAAGTTAAGTTCGAGGTTTATTGGTCCATACAATGTGATAAAATGTGTAGGGCCAATAGCCTACATACTAGCTTTAACTCTTGAACTTTAGTGGCTACATGATATTTTCCATGTGTCCATATTTCAAAGGTATAGATCGACTCCTACACATGTGCTATCAATGGAAGAGGTTGAGATTAGTCCAAATCTATCTTATGATGAAGAACCTATAAAGATCATGGCTAGAGAAGTGAAAGAGCTGCAGAATAAGATAACACCATTGGTGAAAGTTCTCTAGAGACATCATGTAATGGAAGAAGTAACATGGGAAACATAAGTTTAGATGAAGGAGCAGTTCCCTTCATTGTTTGAACTAGGTAATTTTAAGGATGAAATTTCTTTTAAAAGGGGAAGAAATGTAAAGACCAAAAAATCCCAATGTTATGAATAGTACTTTCTGAGACGTGAATATTATTTCTCGAGGTTGAGCTTCACTAATCCCATTAAATGGAATTATTAATCCTAACTTAATTTTGGGTGAAATTTGAAGTCGAAACAAAGTTGTTTAAATGGTTAAAAACAACAGTTAAGTTTTATGATAGTGTCACAAGAATAGTAACCTAGTTTGACCTAAACTATAAAATGTTCAAAAGTTGCTCAAAAAATTTTAGAATTTATACAACCTGATACTCAAATATTCCAAATAGTCTGTTCACACTAGAATTAGAATTTTTAGAGATTGAAAAGTATTTTTATGAATATTGGGTAATCTAAAAAGTTACGTTTTTAATAGGGTTTTCATGATTTTCAAGCATAGATTTTTAGAGGCCATTGAGATTTGAATTATAGAATTTTAAGGACTTTTTAGATGTTGGGAAATTGGGAAAAAAAGCTATAAAAAGGGATTAAAGAGGTAATAGTGTCATCCTCCTCCTCCCTATTAGCAACTGACCCTCTTGATGTAGTTTTTGCTTTTTTTCCTCTTATTTTAACCCCAATTTCTTACATTTAAGCAATAAATCTAAACCTTCATGCCTTTATATCTTGATTTTACCTTCAATTTCACAAAAAATTGAAAGAATTGTTCAGTTCCAAGCTTCAGTGAATTGTAACTTGACTTTTTATAGAGTATGTGTTTTCAAAGTTTGATATTTTTCCTATGTTCCTTAGGTGCCTAAGAGCATATATGTGTTGTCAATTTTCTGCTTTAGAGTTTGCTTTATTATGTATGAATTTTTACATATTGAGCCTATTATGGACAATCAAGGAACATGACAAATCACAAAGTAAAGGTAAAGATAGCAGTTGCTAGGGTACTTCACTAACTTTGTAGCCTTCGAGTTATAAAGCGTTAACCTTTAGGTTTTTATGTAGCCTTCAAGTTGTGATGTGTTTTGGCCTTTAGGTCTATTATTCTTATCTTTGGACCTATATTGGTAGATAGACCTATGGGTTTATATTAGTCATACTAGCCTACCTTATGTTTGACCCCCAAGTCTTATGATTATTTGCGACCTTGAGGTATAATGTGTTTGATCTTTGAATCTATTTTCTAACCTTTAAGTCTAATATGTGAGAGTCTTATATAGTTTTAAGGGCCTAGGTGGTCCTATGGTACTCCATTATCCATAGTGTATGTGTTTCCTTGAGTATGGGCTTAATAAATTGATAATAATGGCTAATTAATATAGTTTACATGATATATGACATTATGAATGATGTATAACTTTATGACGCATTAGGTACATGTCTTATGTCATGTTATCACATGTTTGCAAGTTATGTTAAAGTTACATATCATATAATAATTTGAATATTTATATTTCATATGTTAAGATATGATTTTGTATTGCATAATTATACAAGTTATTTCGATTACACCACTAAGCTATTGCTTAGAGTATTGCCTATCTCTGTGATACGTCGGTAAAGAGATAGTTAAAGCCACAGCCTTTAATCACCAAGATTATCAAGAAAAGGTGATTCTTTTGGTATATATGTCTAAATTATGTGATATATAGTTGTAAACCACTCATATGATGTAATTTTGGGAAAAAATGGGCCTAAGCTGTATAAATTTTAGATTTCAAATGTTTGTAACTTATTTTAAAGTTGGTTTTAACTTGTTTTGCTTGTATGATATGATTCTTGTTGCATATGTTGAGTTGCTGAGATATTAGTTGATTGGAGTGATTAGAAGGATTATACTAGTTGGAGAATGAGTTGAAAATGTTTATAGAAATGTGTTTTACTATACAGGTTACTATTCACATTTAGGATAGTATCCCCATACAGCCATTATGTTGTTGAATTTTTGGCACGAAAATTTACAATTATGAATTGAACCTAGATTTTTAAAAAGTTTTGTTAACTCATATTTTTATAGAGACTTATTTTGTTAATGAGATCTTAATCATGTTTTAATAAGTTAAGTTTTGATAAGAGTTCAGATAATGCATTTCTATATACATCCTTTATTTAAGTCCAACAACTAGATCAGTTAAGGGGTGTCACATTTGGCAGTATCAGAGCTCTGGTTTAAGCGTTCCTAGACAACATATGAGTGCTCTAGGGATTAAGTTTATGCATCTTGTAATTTATGATATTGAGGCTTATAAATTATTCTCTTATCTATAGATAAGTGCTTTGGCACCTCACAATGATAAGGAAGTTGAGAGTTACACTCCGATGACTGTGGCATAAGTGACTACTAGTGTTACATCTATTTCAAGTAGTGCGATGAGATAAGCACCATTAGTGGCATAAGTACTACCAATATTTCTTTAGGAGATATTACAGTTATTGAGATAGGCTATAGCTATTGCACCTCTCCCACTAGCACAATAGCTTAAAGTACCTTTATCTCTTTAAAAGAAATATCTTAAGAGAGTTAAGAAGATAAAAGCAAAGAACTTTAAGGGTGAGGGCATTATAGAGCCTAGTAAGGCATAATACTGACTAGATAGAAAAGATTATGCATCAAATGAGATACACCCATTATATATGTCACATATCTTAGGAGAGTTAAGAAGATGAGCTGACATGGGACTTTTTTTTTACTGTGTTCCATAAGAAGTACATTATAGGGAATTACTTGGATGAGTGAAGATAGCAGTTCATGGATCTGAAATAAGAGCAGAGGTCTATTAGGGAATATGAGAAAGACTTTGCTATGCTAAGTAAGCATGCCAAAGAAATAATATCTACTAAGGTTGACAAGTGTAAGAAGTTTGAGAAGGGTTTGCATATGGTTATGAAGTGATAAGTGGTTTCAATAAAGATCCAAGACTTCTCAAAGTTAGTGTCTATTTGCTAATCTATTAAGGGGGTACAAAAAGAGAAAAAAGAGTTTTATCAAAAGAAGCAATTCTAGTACAGCTCAGTAAATAGGGAAAAAGTTCAATGGATACAAGACTAGGGCACTATAATAGATAGAGAGACAGGGTTAGTCTCAGAAGACAAATTAGGTAAACAAGAGCAAGGCTAGATAGCAATAATCTCAAGCTATTAATACTCCAGTGTCTAAACCAAGAGAGGTCTGTTACCTCAGTGTTAGACTTGCCATAAGAGACACTAATGGGGGTGTTAGAAGTTGAAGTCAGGTGTGTACTTTACATGTGGGTCACTAGAGCATTACCATAAAGATTATCTGAAGAGATTTGATGTTGAACATAGATTTGCATTTGATACTTCTAGAGGCTATAAGGGAGCTCATAGAGATAAGGGACAAGGATCAGAGAAAGCTTAAAGGGGCTAACTAGAGACTAGAGCTGAGCACAGGACTCTTGCCAAGTAGTATGCTATTAAAGCTATGAAGGAGGCTGACTTGCTAGATGTCACTATTGGTACTTTCTTTCTCGTTGATTCTCTTATTTTAACTTTGATAGATCTAAGGTCTATACACTTATATATATACATAACATAAGCATAAGACTGTGGGTTAGCTTTAGAGTTTTTTGACCTAGAGATTATGGTTAGTATCTAAGTTAGCATGTCTTAGTAAATAAGGTTTACAAAGAGTGTCCCTTAATGGTGTATGGGCACAAGTTTTTGAGTGATCTTATCAAGTTGCCTTTTGATGACTTTGACATAATATTAGGCATAGCTTGGTTATCCAAGTATCAAACCATTATGGCTGTAAGTAGAAGAGGTTATATCTTAAAACTGAAGATAGGGTTTAGATTATAATGATGGGTGAGAGGATAAGCCTTCTATCCACTATTATCTCGATTGTTACGGTAAGACAATTGTTAAGAAATAGTTGTCAAGCTTTTTTGGCTCATGTATATGATACCCATAAAAGAGAGATGGATGCAATTTGTATACCAGTAGCATCAAAGTATATAGATTTTTTTTCCTAAAGAGTTACTCAATTTGCCATTTAAAAGAGTTTAATATTAACATTTTACCTAGCATCACTTAAATAGTGATAGCTCCTAGTCAGATGGCTCTAGTAGAGTTAAAAGAGTTGACACTTTAGCTGTAAGAGTTGCTTGATAATGGTTTTATAAGACTGAGTGTATCACTCTAGAGAGCACTAGTATTGTTTGTGGAAAAGAAGGATGGTTCTCTTCAGTTGTGTATAGATTATAGATAGCTGAACAAGGTGACCATCAAGAATAAGTATCCTTTGCCACAGATTAATGATATGTTTGATCAACTTATAGGGGTTAGAGTTTTTTCCAAGATTGATATGAGATTTGGATATTATTAGTTAAGAGTTAAAGAATTTGATATGGCAAAAACTACATTCAGAATAAGATATGGCCACTACTAGTTCTTGGCAATGCCAATTAGGCTTAGCAATGTTCCAGTGGCTTTTATGGATCTAATGAACTGTGTGTTTTGTCCCTTCTTAGACCAGTTTGTGGTAGTTTTCATAAATGATATTTTGGTTTACTCCAAGAGTAAAAAAGAATATGAATAGCATATAAGAATAGTTCTTCAAGTTCTAAGGGATGTGAAAATATATCCTAACACCCCCTACCTAATTATAAAGGAAAACAGGCAAAGGATGTTACTTCACAAAGTTCACTTATCCTATAATTTCTCTAGCCAGCTTTCATTTAACTTTTACTGAAGTGAAGTTTATTCCATATTTCTAAGCTCCACAGCTAATTTATTTAATTTATATTATTTATGCTAGTCATATGACATCTATAATCCCATCCATTTAGAAATTTCTAAATTATTTAATCACGTCTATATACACTAATTCACTTACTCTAGCAATTTCAAGTATCTCAATAATGTTCATACTATTCTACCCATACAACCCATATTATCATACATGCGTGCCACCAAAGTCTCATCTATAAAATACCATAATAACATACTCTTACCTAGACAAACTTTGGCTACATTGATGATAATCTCACATTGCTCATCAGCTTTACTACTTGTGTATTGGACAATTGATACATTGAGTATAAACTCAGTGGTGAATTTAGCAAAACATGCATTATATCATGCATATATTCATTACATACAACATGCATTGAGAATATGTTAAATTATTATATCACTATTCATGCACTAAACCTTATCTCCACATTATATTATTATTACCAGTGGCTATTAATATATTTATTAAGGTAGTTTCTCCATTTTTATTTTAGTTCTTAATTTTTTATTATTCTCATACACATTTTCCATTAACTTTATCTATATCTGTTAACTTTATCATTCACTTAATTGATTCCTTTAAGTGATTTAATTACCAACTCTAATTCCATTTTTTAGCTATCTTATAAGTTTCCATCATTCATTAGTCCTTATTATCTGAGTTATTTAGCTCATAGACCATATTTTTAACTCAGTCTTTATTCCATTTATAATTTTTCTTCTTCCTTCTAGTATCCTTTATCTAAGTTAACCTTTAATATTTAAACTAAATTTTTGTATCTTTAATATTTATCTAAATTTCACAGTCAGCTAACAAATTATATCCTATTATCTTTATTTATGAATACTCACAAATTACAAAAGTATCATATTTCAATTGTAATTAATACCATTATATACCATTAATTCATCTAAAAATTATTTCCAATTCATTTTAAGGCCCATCCTCAAAAGACAACTCCCGAATCACTAAATAGTGGGAATCAAACTATATAGCGGTCCACATTTTAGACCTCGACATCTATACACACCTCTATCTGATAGTAGGGATTAGCTCCATAAAACCTCCTAATACCAAAATTGGGATAGCAGGGATCAGACCCAAAGGACCTCCTAATATCCCATGAGATAGTAGGGATCAATCTCGAAAGGACCTCTCAATACCCAACATACGGGATAACATGGACCAGTCTTATATGACCTCTCAATATCCCAAATCTCATTACTAGTAGATAGTAGGGATTAACCTTATTGGACCTCCTAATATTAATAATCATATGGGTATCAGGGATTAGTCCTTTAAACCTCTTAATACTTAAAGCATGTAGGTTCAAATAATTCTCAGTGGCTACAGTTGCCATATACAGGCTAAAATCCATTCAGACTTAGCCTTTAGTAGTTGTTAAATCCCTAGTTGATCGATTAACCCATCCAGTGGGTGTCTGACTAACATGGCCTAACTCAGTATCAATCCTTTACTTTAATTATCATCATCATTCTTATTGCTTTCTATCTTAATTTAAAAGGTTGTTACCATATTGCCAGTCATTTATTTTACACTTTAGTAATTACTTAATATGCTTTTAGATTGGCTTTGGCTTAAGCATCTCATGCACTTATTTTATTACCTTTATAAAAGTTGTTTATCTTTCATCTCATTATATGCCAGTCTATCTCTTTTTATCTATTACATATATTACTCATGTGTCAATTGCTTTATAAAATAATGCCATCTATTTGTATTGTACGTAATCCATTTAAGTAAATTAATTAAATCAATTCTACTATTTTTAATAGTTTATAATCATATCAAATTAAGATCCTAGGTTTACATCAAAGTTTTAGAAGAAACTGCACAATGCCTTGGGTACTCGATTGAGCTTTAGTATGGCATTTCAACCTTATACTGATGGTCAGTCAAAAAGAGTCATTTCAGGTAACTTCTAATACTTAAGTTATTTTGATGTTAAGTTATGTTTGATGCTTATGTAAAGTATGGTTATCAACTATTGGAAGATATGCTGAGGAGTTCTGCTATTAAGTTTAAAGGTAGTTGGGATCATTATTTGTTGTTGGTAGAGTTTGCTTGCAACAATAGCCATCAAGCATGTTTGGTTATGGCTCCTTATGTTATGTAGTATCAAAAAAAGTGTAAAACTCCTTGGCTCTAGAATGAGATAAGTGAAACTAAGCTTATGGGACTATACTTGATCAAAGATGTAGAGGAGAAAGTAAGGATCATCAGAGATAGTTTGCAAATAGCTTCTGATAGATAGAAGTCATATGTAAATCTAAAGAGAAAAGATATTCATTATGAATTAGGAGACAAAGTATTTCTCAATGTTTTCCCTAACAAAAAAAGGTTTTATGGTTTGGCAAGAAGGGCAAGATAAGTATAAGGTTTATTAGTCCTTATGAAATGACAGAACATGTGGGGCTAATAGCCTATAAACTAGTTTTACCTCTTAAACTTTAGCAGATACATGATATTTTCAATGTGTTTATGCTTTAAAGGTATAAATTGGATCCTAAACATGTGTTATCAATGGAAGAGGTTTAGATTAGTCCAGATCTATCTTATAAAGAAGAAAAAGAGAGGATCATAGCTAGAAAAGTTGCAGAGCTATGAAATAAGATAGTGTCATTAGTGAACATTCTCTAGAGATATCACAGAATGAAAGAAGCAACATAGGAAATAGAAGCTTAGATGAAAGAGTAGTTCCCTTAGTTGTTTCAACTAGGTACTTTTGAGGACAAAATTTCTTTTAAGAGTGGAAGAAATGTAACACCCAAAAAATACTAGAGTTATTAATAGTACTTCATAGGACATGAATAGTATTTCTCAAGGTTGTAATCTTATTGAATGAAAGCATTAATCATAACATAATTTTGGGTGAAATTTGAAGTTAAAATGAAGTCATTTAGATGGTTAAAAATGACAGTTAAGTTTTACGATCGTGTCATATAAATAGTGACCTAGTTTTAGTTGAACCATAAAATATTCAAAAGTGTCTCAAAAAATTCTAGGATTTATATAACTTGATACTCAAATATTCCAAATAGTCCATTAACACTAGAATTGGAATGTTTAGACATCGAGAAGTATTTTTATGAAAATTAGGTAATATAAAAAGTTATATTTTTAAAAGTTTTTTTTTGTGACTTTCAAGCACCAATTTTTAGAGGCTATTGAGGTTTGAATTATTGAATTTTAAATTTTTTTGGATGTTGAGAAATTAGGAAAAAATGGTATAAAAAGGGGTCAAATAAGGAATAGTGTCATCCTCCTCATCCCGATTAGTAGTCGACGCCCTTAAGGAAGAAAAGCCACATTTTTTGCTTTCTTTTCCTTCTTATTTTAAGCCTAATTTCTCACATTTTAGCCCTAAATCCAAACCTCCACAGCCTCTATATCCTAATTATACATCAAATTTTGTGAAAAATCTAAAGAATTGCTCGATTTCAAGCTTCGATGAATAGTAACTTGATTTTGTCAGGTAAATATTTTCAAAGTTTGATATTTTTCCCATTTTCCCTAGGTGCATAAGAGTATGTAAATGTTGTCCATTTTTATGTTTTAGTTTCTAGTTGATTTTATATGAAATTTTGGTTTTTGAGTCTATCATACACAGTTAAGGAACTCGATAAATCGTGATGTAAAGGCAAGGAGAAGGTTTAGATGGTTCTCATGGGTGTGTTTCAACATGGAAAGTAAGTGTAATCAAAATAAAATATATGAAATTATCTATGCCCTAATATGTCTAAATTATATGATTAAGTATAATTATATCTAATTGATTAATTCTGAGCATTTATGGTAATTGATCATGTTAATTGGCATTATAGGTTTGCATTGATGTAGTCAATATGGTTGAAATGCTTGTGGATGTTGTATAGAGTATTATGGCCAAATGGGTATAATGATATATGTGTATGTATGTCTTAAATATGTAGGAAATGGATGTTTTATGTTAATGAATGGATGCATATAATTGAATGGACATGAAATAATATGTGTAACATGAATGAATGATGGATATTAGTATATAGAGGCTTGATAGTCGAATGGCCTTTATAACATGCATGTGTATGTATATGCTTAATATTAGGCATATTATAAAAGATGCATAAACACATGAACATTGATGAATATAAGGAATTGTGATGTTATGAATGATGAGAAGAAGATGTATTATCTGAGCATGGATGATGGCCTGGCCAAATGGCCTATGTGTAATTACATGTGTGTGAGTTACATATAATGTATGGAATGAATGGTGTATGAAATGGAATTGATGTTATTGATCATGTACAAGCAAAATTGATGTGAGATATTAGAAAATGCATAATTGTATGTGCATTGTGTTCTGGCTAGATGGTTTAACATTGATGACTTTAATGTGTTGAGGCATAATATAGGATAAATATGACATAATAGGTTGTTACATGATAATAAAGCATTGTGATGATAAATGATACGTTATGTGAATAATGTGTACATAATATACCTTATGATGAAAGAATATGGCATAATGCATTTATGACCATATGCTAAAAAATGGTAAATGTGGCATTTTTCATGGCATAAAATGTGTGACTATGGTTGATGAGATATAATGATTTTTAATAATCAAGAGGTAACATGATTTATTCAATTTGGTTATTAGTTGGCCAAACCAAATTAGTAAAAGCTATATTAAGCTATGTTAAGAAGGTGAAACTAAAAATAAAATGGTTAGTAGCCCATATAAGTAAACAACCTAGTTGGATAGGCTGATCGGTAAGCTAAGGGTGATGGCAACTGTTAAGGTACTATGGTACCTTAATAGCCTTCAAGTTGTAATGTGTTAACCTTCGAGTTTTTACGTAGACTTCGAGTTGTAATGCATTTTAGCCTTCAGGTCTATTATTCTTATCTTTAGACCTAAGTTGGTAGATGGACCTTTGAGTTCATAGTGGTCATATTGGCCTACCCCTTTGTTTAGCCTTCGGGTCTTATGATTATTTATGACCTTCGAGTCTAATGCATTTGATCTTTGAAGATATTTTCTAGCCTTCTAGTTTGATGCTATGAGGCCTATATGGTTCCGAGGGCCTAAGTGGTCCATCGACACTCATTATCCATAGTGTATGTGTTTTCTTAAGCATGGGCTTAATAAATAGAGAATAATGGCTAAATAGTATTGTTTACTTATTGTATGATAATATCAATGGTGTATGACATTATGAATGATACATGACTTTATGATGTATTAGGTACATGTATTATGCTATGTTATTACATATATGTATTTTATGTCTAAAGTTGCATATCATGTAATAATTTAAATGTTCATATTTCATATATTAATTTATGATGTTATATAGCATAAATATATAACTTATTTTATTTACACCACTAAGCTATTGCTTAGCATATCATCTGTCATTGTGATATATAGGTGTTCGTGTCCCTTTTTTTTCCTTAGACCGATCAAACTGAAGTAGCCTAAGACTCGACTTAAGCCTCACTCTTTGAGTCTCAAAGATGAGAAAGAAGCTAAAGGAATCTAGGGTCACTCCTTTTTTATTGTCCTCAGAGGTGCGAGTTAAGCACCACAAGGTAGGAGTCGCCACTCGATCAAGTCAGGAAATACCTTGCAGGGCCAAAACCAGAGCGGTTTGAAACCTTCCTCTTATTTATACCTCAAATTAATATGGAAATTCGATTCGAATTTATGATACCATTCCTTTTCTCAAGTAATATTTTGCAATTAAAGTAAATTGTACATTCATATAGAAGAAGTTACATAATATATTTACAGAAAAATAAATAGGTGATTGGAATCAAAATAACATACATGAAATCGGGCAATTGATTGTTTTGAGAACTTTAGTTGTCGTATGCCAATTTAGGAAAATGAATTTTATTATAGTGACTTTTATTTGAAATTGGATGATTAGTTTGAGAACTTTGGTTCTCGTATGCTAATTTTGAAAAATGAATTTTATTATAGTGACTTTTATTTGGAAGAATGGCTTGAGAACTTTGGTTCTCAAATGTTAATTCTAGAAAATAAATGTTATTGTTGTGACTTTTATTAAGAAAGAATCAAAATTTATTTTATTAACAAAACACCAATTTATTGAGGTAAAAATATGGTTTTGATTATTATTTCTTTTTAGCATGTAAAATCATTTTTGTACCTAATTCGGGGTTTGTGGAATATTTCAAGATGAAATTAGAAGTATCATACATAAAATCGGATAATGGATTTAATTTGAGAACTTTGGTTCTCACATGTTAATTTTTAGAAAATAATTTTATTGTGACTTTTATTAAGAAAAATCAAAACCCATTTTATTAATAAAACAAAAATTAATTAAATAAGGATATTTTCGTTATTTTTCCTAGCACGTGAAAATTCATTTTTCTAATTATTACAGCGTTCACAGAATATACAGGGAAATGATTCAAAAATAAAAAAATAAAATACAAGGCAATTACATAAAATACAATCTAACCAAATAAATAAATAAAAATAAAATTACATTTTAAGATGCCTAAAATACAATCTAAAGAAATAGCCAATAATAAAAGCAATCAGCCCTCAAAATAATCAAATAACTTGCATCACAATAATAGAAATAATATATTAGTATGCGAAGCAAAAATAGGAAAATACACATAAATTAATTAAAAATAAACAATTGCAAAAATATAAAATATTGTG
>CANXYI010872517.1:0-10633 GCA_948208565.1 Hura crepitans
AATAATTAATTAATAAACCAAACAAGGCCCTTCCCTATGCTCAAGCCCATTGGAAGTGTAGCCCAATTGCTTTAATTTTCCTCAAGCCCATAAGCCTAACAAGTATATGTGGAAGAATATTCATGTCATTATGAACTTTAATATTTCTAATCATTAGACCCATGAAAGTTTGCAATGATTCCTTGTACTTCTTAGTCTTTGCTCTTGTTATTGGCCCGCGTGGCAAAGCTAGCTCATCTTTGGTTCTAGTCTTCATGTTATGTGTCATGATTGAGCTCACATCAGAACTTCTAATGGGCTTTCCCAAATTAAATAGTGAGGCCTATTGATTGGTAATAAAATAGTGGGAGTAATGCATGATTTTTAAAGACCTTAAAACTATTGTATACATATACATGATCATATTCCAACATGCCTTCATTTTTTGCATGTAACATCACTATCGTAATATCTTTCAACTTGAATTTATGATCCATTCTTGAGGCCAATAAGCTTGCTAGTTCTAATTTCATAAATTAGCTATTATTTTGAGGATTTAAAAGTCAGCATATGTAATTTAGAAGCTAGTACCAATTATCCCTATTGATGATGCTTTTGTTGATATGAAACAAACATATCTAAAGCACATGGAGAACATAGAAATTATTTCTTGCATTATGTTAGCATCCATGTCTTCTGAGCTCTAGAAATAGCATGAGCATATGGATGCTCTTACAATTCTATTTCATCTCAAAAAGTTATTTGAGGATTAGAGTAAGACTCAAAGATATGAGATCTCAAATGCCCTATTTCATTGAAAGATGGTAGAAGGAACTTCTGCCAACCAACATGAGCTAAAGATGAATGGGTACACAGAGGATTTGGAACTCTAGGTTTTGTGATTAATCCAGATCTAAGTATAGACTTAATCTTGCAAATTTTGCCTAATAGCTATTCAAGTTTTGTGCTTAACTATCAGATGAACAACATCACATCTATAATTCTAAGCTAATTAATATGCTTAAGACTACTGAAGATGCTGTTAAGAAATATAATTCTAAGGTGATCATGGTTGTTAGTTTATCTTTTTCTAAGGATAAAAAAAGAACAATAACAAGAAAAAGAAAAAGACAACTTGTACCCAAGATGAGAATGGCAAAATAAAGGGAAAATAAATTATTGTTACCCTTCAACTACTGGAAAGAAGACAACTACAGAAGATTTATGCTACCATTATGGAATGTTTGGGCATTTAAGGTATTATTACATGGCCTATTTAGAGTCTCATGTAAAGGAGAAGTAATGAGTTACTTCAACCTTAGGTATTAATGTGATTCAAATTAATACTTATACTACTATTAATAATCAAACATGTTTATTGGACACCAAATATGGTTCTCACCTAGTTTCCTCTGTGTAGGGATTAAGGTGTAGTAGGAAGGTTGAAAAGAGAGATGTGGACCTACGCATAGCAAATGGAGCAAAAGTCATTGCAAATCAATTATACCTAAAAAATAAAATATATTATCAAGTAAATGGAACAACCCTTATTCTTATTTATGTGAATATCAAAACCTTGTTCAATAAGATAAGATATCAAAATAATGTTTCTAGATAGAGAAGGAACTCTTGTTCCATTTGCAACAAATATAATTGATGTGTACTGTATGGATTTTTTCTATGTTCAAATTAGTTCTACGTGTCCCTACCTTTTTCTGTTATTTCTCTTTGTACTTCTCTTCTCGTATAACTCCCCTCATATGTAACATGAGGTATTCTTAATTATATATGGTGTAATTAGATTCCTTAGGGTTAGAATATGAGGATAAAATATAGGGAGCAAAATAGAGAAGAGGGCCTACTAAGGAGGTCCAAGAAGAAATAGTTAAAAATGTTCTTTAATTCTTTTTGGGTTTGTAATTCATGCATACTACCTAAGGTTTAGCCTAATTAGTTTCCTTGGCTTGGGAAAATAATTTAATAAAAGCTTATAACTAGATCTTAAATATTTAATGTGATTAAATATAAATACATGGTTAAATATGATTAAATATACATAAGCATGCCAAAGCATGGACCAAACATGAATGATGAGACTTAATTGGAAGAAATTCCATAATAGTATAAGACTTGTAAGCCTTCCGATATTTTGAGTTAAACTAGAGTTCTCTTTAGCATAGGGTTATTGCTCATACTCAAGCCCATGCTATATTGGATATGTTTAAATAATATTAATGGGTACATCTTAGCATGGTTATTAGTTTGTTAAGCATAATTAAGGCTAATAATCATGAGGCAAGATTGGGGAAATATGTATGTGATATATATGTAACAAGTGCTGATAACCCAATGAACAGTAGTTGTATATTACGCAATTGGCATATGATAGCTATAATTTTGTTAATGATTGGGCTTGTTGAGCAAAAGCCTTAACATTAGTGAAAATGGATACTAACCTCCTCAGAGAACTTCTAACGGGCTTTCCCAAATTAAATAGTGAGGCCTATTGATTGGTAATAAAATAGTGGGAGTAATGCATGATTTTTAAAGACTTTAAAACTATTGCATACATATACATGATCATATTCCAACATGCCTTCATTTTTTGCATGCAACATCACTACCATAATATTTTCCAACTTGATTTTATGATCCATTCTCAAGGCCAATAAGCTTGCTAGTTGTAATTTCATAAATTAGCTATTATTTTGAGGAGTTAAAAGTTAGCGTATATAATTTAGAAGCTAGTACCCATTATCCCTATTGACGATGCTTCTATTAGTTTGAAACAAGCATATCTAAAGCACATGGAGAACATAGAAATTATTTCTTGCATTATGTTAGCATCCATGTCTTCTAAGCTATAGAAATAGCATGACCATATGGATGTTCTTACAATTCTATATCATCTCAAAAAGTTATTTGAGGATTAGAGTAAGACTTAAAGATATGAGATCTCAAATGCCCTATTTTCATTGAAGGATGGTAGAGGGAACTTCTGGCACCTAGCATGTGCGGAAGATGAATGGGTACATAGAGGATTTAGCAACTCTAGGTCTTGTGATTAATGCAGATCTAAGTATAGACTTAATCTTGCAAATTTTGCCTAATAGCTATTCAAGTTTTATGCTTAACTATTAGATGAACAAGATCACATTTATAATTCTAAGCTAATTAATATGGTTAAAACTGCTAAAGATGTTGTTAAGAAATATAATTCTAAGGTGATCATGGTTGTTATTTTATCTTTTTCTAAGGATAAAAAGAAGAATAATAATAAGAAAAAGAAAAAGACAACTTTGTACCTAAAGTGAGAATGGCAAAATAAAGGGAAATTAAATTATTGTTACCCCCTTAACTACTGCAAAAAAGACAACCACAGAAGACGTGTGCTACCATTATGAAATGTTTGGTCATTTAAGGCACTTTTACAAAGCCTATTTGGAGTCTCATGCAAAAGAGAAGAAAAGAGTTGATTCAACTTTAGGTATTAATGTGATTCAAATTAATACTTATACTTCTATTAATAACCAAACATGTTTATTAGACACTAAATATGGTTCTCACCTAGTTTCCTTTGTGTAGGGATTAAGGTGTAGTAGGAAGGTTGAAAAGAGAGATATGGACCTGTGTATAACAAATAGAGCAAAAGTTATTGCAAATCAATTATACCTGAAAAATAAAACATATTGTCAAGTAAATGAAACAACTCTTATTCCTATTTATACAAATATTAAAACCTTGTTCAATAAGATAAATATAAAAATAATATTTCTAGATAGAGAAATAACTCTTTCTCTATTTGCAACAAATTGATTTGTATTGTATGGATTTTTTCTATGGTCAAATTTGGTCTACATTTCCTTACCTTTTTCTATTATTTCTCTTTGTACTTCTCTTCTCATATAACTCCCCTCATATGTAACATGAGGTATTCTTAATTATAGATGGCGTGATTAGATTGCTTAGGGTTAGAATAGGAGGATAAAATGCAGGGAGCAAAATAGAGAAGAGGGCCTACCAAGGAGGTTCAAGAAGAAATAGTTAGAAATGTTCTTTAATTATTTTTGGGTTTGTAATTCATGTATACTACCTAAGGTTTAGAGTAATTAGTTTCTTTGGCTTGGGAAAATAATGTAATAAAAGCTTATACCTAGATCATATATATTTAATGTGATTAAATATAAATACATGGTCTAATATGATTAAATATACATAAGCATGCAAAAGCATAGACCAAACATGAATGATGAGACTTAATTGGAAGAAATTCCTCAATAGTATAAGAGTTGCAAGCCTTTCGATATTTTGAGTTAAACTAGAGTTCTCTTTAGTATTGGGTCATTGCTCATACTCAAGCCTATGCTACATTAGATATGTTTAAATAATATTAATGGGTACATCTTAGCATGGTTATTAGTTTGTTAAGCATACTTAAGGCTAATAATCCTAAGGCAAGATTGGGGAAATATGTATATGATATATACGTAGTTAGTGTTGATAAACCAATGAACGGTAGTTGCATATGATGCAATTGGCATATGATAGCTACAATTTTGTTAATGATTGGCTTGTTGAGCAAAAGCCTTGACCTTAGCCAAAATGGATATTAACCTGCTAAAAGAACTTTTAACGGGCTTTCCTAAATTATATAGTGAGGCTTATTGATTGGCAATAAAATAGTGGGAGTAATGCATGATTTTTAAAGACCTTAAAACTGTTACATACATATACATGATCATATTCCAACATGCCTTCATTTTTTGCATGCAACATCACTACAATAATATCTTCCAACTGGAATTTATGATCCATTCTCGAGGCTAATAAGCTTGCTAGGTCTAATTTCATAAATTAGCTATTATTTTGAGGATTTAAAAGTTAGCGTATGTAATTTAAAAGCCAGTACCCATTATCCCTATTAATGATACTTTAGTTGATATGAAATAAGTATATCTAAAGCACATGGAAAACATAGAAATTATATCTTGCATTATGTTAGCATTTATATCTTCTGAGCTATAGAAATAACATGAGCATATGGATGCTCTTACAATTCTATTTCATCTTGAAAAGTTATTTGAGGATTAGAGTAAGACTTAGAGATATGAGATCTCAAATGCCCTATTTCATTGAAAAATGGTAGAGGGAACTTCTACCACCCAGCATGAGCTGAAGATGAATAGGTACTTAGAGGATTTGGCAACTCTAGGTTTCGTGATTAATACAGATCTAAGTATAGACGTAATCTTGAAAATTTTGCCTGATAGCTATTCAAGTTTTATGCTTAACTATCAGATGAACAAGATCACATCTATAATTCAAAGCTAATTAATATGCTTAAGACTATTGAAGATGCTCTTAAGAAATATCATTCTAAGGCGATCATAGTTGTTAGTTTATCTTTTTCTAAGGATAAAAAGAAAAACAATAATAAGAAAAAGAAAAAGACAACTTGTACCCAAGATGAGAATGGCAAAATGAAGGGAAAGTAAATTATTGTTACCCCTTCAACTATTAGAAAGATGACAACCATAGAAGATGTGTGCTACCATTATGGAATGTTTGGGCATTTAAAGCACTATTACAAGGCCTATTTGGAGTCTCATGCAAAGGAGAAGTAAAGAGTTGCTTCAACTTTAGGTATTAATGTGATTCAAATTAATACTTATACTACTATTAATAACCAAACATGTTTATTGGACACCAAATATGGTTCTCACCTAGTTTCCTCTGTGTAGGGATTAAGGTGAAGTAGAAAGGTTGAAAAGAGAGATGTGGACTTATGCATAGCAAATAGAGCAAAAATTATTACAAATCAATTATACCTGACAAATAAAACATATTATCAAGTCAATGGAATAACCCTTATTCTTATTGATGCAAATATCAAAACCTTGCTCAATAAGATAAGATATCAAAATAATGTTTCTAGATAGAGAAGGAATTTTCGCTTCATTTGCAACAAATATAATTGATTAGCATTGTATGGATTTTTTCTATGGTCGAATTAGGTCCGCGTGTCCCTACCTTTTTTTGTTATTTCTCTTTGTGCTTTTCTTCTCATATAACTCCCCTCATATGTAACATGAGGTATTCTCAATTATATATGGTGTAATTAGATTGCTTAGGGTTAGAATAGGAGGATAAACTGCAGGGAGCAAAATAGAGAAGAGGGCTTACCAAGGAGTTCCAAGAAGAAATAGTTAGAAATGTTCTTTAATTCTTTTTGGGTTTGTAATTCATGCATACTACCTAAGGTTTAACCTAATTAGTTTCCTTGGCTTGGGAAAACAATGTCTAATATGATTAAATATACATAAGCATGCCAAAGCATGGACCAAACATGAATGATGAGACTTAATTGGAAGAAATTCCTCAATAGTATAAGACTTGCAAGCCTTCCAATATTTTGAGTTAAACTAGAGTTCTCTTTAGTATTGGGTTATTGCTCATACTCAAGCCTATACTACATTGGATATGTTTAAATAATATTAATAGGTACATCTTAGCATGGTTATTAGTTTGTTAAGCATACTTAAGGCTAATAATCATGAGACATGATTGGGGAAATATGTATGTGATATATACGTAGCAAGTGTTGATAACCCAATGAACAATAGTTGCATATGATGCAATTAGCATATGATAGCTGCAATTTTGTTAATGATTAGGCTTGTTGAGCAAAAGCCTTGACCTTAGCCAAAAAGGATATTGACCTGCTCAGAGAACTTCTAACAGGCTTTCCCAAATTAAATAGTGAGGCCTCTTGATTGTTAATAAAATAGTGGGAGTAATTCATGATTTTTAAAGACCTTAAAACTATTGCATCTGTATACATGATCATATTCCAACATGCCTTCATTTTTTGCATGCAACATCACTACAATAATATCTTCCAACTTGAATCTATGCTCTATTCTCGAGGCCAATAAGCTTGCTAGTTCTAATTTCATAAATTAGCTATTATTTTAAGGATTAAAAAGTTAGCCTATATAATTTAGAAGCCAATACACCTTATCCCTATTAATGATTGTTCTGTCAATGTGAAGCAAGCATATCTAAAGCATGTGGAGAACATGAACATTATATCTTGCATTATGTTAGCATTTATATCTTCTGAGCTATAAAAATAGCATGAGCATATGGATGCTCTTACAATTCTATTTCATCTTGAAAAGTTATTTGAGGATTAGAGTAAGAGTCAGAGATATGAGATCTCAAATGCCCTATTTCATTGAAGGATGGTAGAGGGAACTTCTACCACCCAGCATGAGCTGAAGATGAATAGGTACATAGAGGATTTGGCAACTCTAGGTTTTGTGATTAATGCAGATCTAAGTATAGACTTAATCTTGCAAATTTTGCTTGATAGCTATGCAAGTTTTATGCTTAACTATCAGATGAATAAGATCACATCTATAATTCTAAGCTAATTAATATGCTTAAGACTACTGAAGATGATGTTAAGAAATTTAATCTAAGGTAGTCATGGTTGTTAGTTTATCTTTTACTAAGGATAAAAAGAAGAACAATAACAAGAAAAAGAAAAAGAAAACTGGTGCCCAATGTGAGAATGGCAAAATAAAGGGAAAATAAGTAATTGTTACCCCTTTAGCTACTAGAAAGAAGACAACATAGAAGACATGTGCTACTCTTATGAAATGTTTAGGCATTTAAGGCACTATGACAAGGCATATCAGGAGTCTCATGCAAAGGAGAAGTAAAGAGTTGCTTCAACTTTAGGTATTAATGTGATTGAAATTAATAATTATACTACTATTAATAAGCAAACATGGTTATTAGACACCAAATGTGGTTCTCACCTAGTTTCCTCTATGTAGGGATTTAAGTGTAATAGGAAGGTTGAAAAGAGAGATGTGGACCTACGCATAGGAAATGGAGCAAGAGTTGTTTCATTAGCTATAGGATCATATCATCTTATTTTACCTTCTGGACTTAATTTTTGACAATTGTTATTATGTTCCTTCTCTATCTAGAAACATTATTTTGATATCTTATCTTGTTGAACAAGGTTTGATATTTGCATAAATAAGAATAAGGGTTGTTCCATTTACTTGACAATATGTTTTATTATTTAGGTATAATATGTAATGGAATTTATATTTTGGATAAAGATCAAGAAGTATATAACATTAATACCAAGAGATCTAAGATAGATAACCTAATGCCATCTTATCTATGGCATTATCACCTTAGCCATATAAACGACAAATGCATGGCTAAGTTAGGCAAATAGGATAGCTTAAGATCATTTGATTATGAAGCACATGATACATATGAGTCTTTTTTATTAGGTAAGATGACAAAATCACCCTGGAAAGGGTGAGCAAGTAAGTGAGTCATTAGAACTCATACATATGGCTATGTATGGACCAATGACAATACATGCATGTTGAGGTTTCTTATACTTCATTACCTTTATTAATGATCACTTATGATATGGGTATTTTTTCTTGATGATGTTTAAGTTTGAAGCCTTTGAAAAGTTCAAAAAATTGAAAAATGAGGTTGAGAAACAACTTCACAAGAGTATTAAAACTCTTCGATCTAATCGATGTGGTAAACACTTAAGTCAAGAATTCTAGGGTTATTTGAGAAATAATGGTATTGAGTCTCAATGGTCTCTTTCTTTCACACCACAACATAATAGTGTGTCTAAAAGGAGAAATTAAACTCTATTGGATATGGTTCAATCCTTGATGAGTCTTACAGACTTACTTAAGTCCTTTTGGGGGTATGTACTTGAAACTACTATTTATATTTTAAATAGAGTTCCATCAAAGTTAGTCGATGTTACACCATATCAGATATAGTGTAACAAGAAACCTATTTTTTCTCATGTCAAGGTATAGGGATACTCTGCATGGGTAAAAAGAGTAACATTAGATAAGCTTGAGGCTAAATCTAACAAATGCTTATTTGTGAGGTATCTAATGAAAATTTTAGGATACTACTTCATCATCCTTTAAAACAAAAAGTGTTTGTTTCAAAGCATGTAGCCTTTTTAGAGAGAGAGTTTCTCATGAAATACTATGAAATTAAATGTGATAAAGTTGAAGATCCACAAATAGAAATAGATTAACCAACTAATCACAATTTTATTACTCATAGTGATGAGATAATAGTAGAACCTATAGAAACACAAGTCCCTAAATGATCTACTAGGGTTAGGACTATTATAGAGAGATATGGATTTCTCATAGACCAAGAGAAGAAAGTGATTATAGTAAAAAACCATGAGCCCACTAATTGTGCGAAGGTTTTGAAAAGTTTAGAATCAAGCTTATGGCTTAAAGCCATGAATTTCGAAAAGGATTCCATGTATTGTAACTAGGTATAGATTGTGGTTTATCTAATTTAAGTGATAAAAACCATTGGATGCAAATGGGTCTTCAGGAATAAGATTAACATGGAAGGTAATGTAATTACTTATAAAGCTCGATTGGTAGCTAAAGGCTATCATCAAAGACAGAGGATTAACTTTAATGAGAACTTTTCTCTAGTTGTGATGCTTAAATCCATTTAGATTCTACTTGCCATATCAACTTATTATGACTATGAGATCTATCAAGTGGATGTAGAGATGGCCTTCATTAATGAAAAATTGTTAGAGGAAGTCTACATGACACAACTTGAAGGGTTTACAAATGTAAATGGAAATCAAGTCTAGAAGCTTTAAAGATCCATTTATGAATTATAACATGCATCTAAAAGCTGGAATGTCCATTTTGATGTGACAATCAAAGCATTTGGTTTCTCACAAAATATGGATGAACAATGTGTTTACAAGAAGGTTAGTAGGAGTGTAATTGTTTTTCTTCTGTTGTATATAGATGACATACTACTAATAGAAAATGATGTCTCTATCCTCTTTAGCCAAGATTTGGCTAAGTAAATAGTTCTATTTAAAAGACCTTAGAGAATCAACTAACATCTTGGGACTTAAGATCTATAAAGATAGATCTAGAAGGTTGCTTGGTCTTTCATAGTTTACATACATAGATAAGATCCTAAAGTGGTTTAGCATGAATCTCTCCAAGGAAGATTTTAAATCTAAGCTTTTAAATTTATGTCTCTTAAGACATAAAAGGACAGAGAGCGTATGAGTAGAATCCCATATATTTCGGCTATATGATCTATCATGCATTTAATGTTATGTATGAGACTCGATGTAGCATTTGCTTTAAGTGTCATGAATAGATTCCAATCCAATTATATAGAGGAATATTGGGTGGCCATTAAAAATATCCTAAAATACTTAAAAATGACTAATGATCTATCCTTGGTTTATAGAGAAGGAGATCCACAGGTTAGAGGGTGTAGTAATGCTAACTTCTAATCTAATAAGGTTAACTATAAATCTTGATCCAAATATGTAGACATTATGTGCAGAGGAGTAGTTGTTTAGAATAGTTCCAAATAGTATATGACTATGGATTCTGCCACCAAATCCAAATTCATTACAGCTTCCAAGTAGCTAAGGAAGCTTGCGACACCCTCTACCCATATATTACATCAGACCCGTATGGGAGTCTGCACATATACTGATATTGATCTAACTACACATAAAACCATATTAAATTAAATCTTTTATTAATTAAAGGATTTCTTGATTTAACGAGCTATAAAA